>JAKOGI010002945.1:60000-70000 GCA_029747015.1 Carnegiea gigantea
CCTTACCTCTCTGATTTCACTGAATCGATTGGTTAATTGTTTAATTTTTAGTCATGAGCGAGTAGTTTATCTAGTCTAGGGATTTGTTAGTTAATGGAGGTGTAGTTGGATCACGTTATAATCAATATAATTGTGCCTTTGTTTCATGATTGGTTTGATTTCGTTTTATCAAGTAATTATCATGTTGTAAGTGGATTTTGGCCAAATTTTGCTTGCACTCTTGAAACAATTGAATGAAGAATTGAAAGGTGAAATTTGATTATTAGATTGCTTGATAAGACCTAATATAACGATGACTTAAAAGAGAGATTTCCATGTTGGGGGAACTTGAGAGTAATCAAAAATGTTGAACTTAGATTAAGATAAATTAGCTTGAAGGAATGACTTTTGCTTAGTTTAGGCAATTTGGTTGATTTCAAAAGAATAGACTAAATTCTAGATTGATTGCAATTCGTCGAATTCGATTAGAGAAAAGTGCATGTTAATCATATTGATCTAACATCTTTCTTAACTACATAAATCCCTAAGCGTTTCTTCCTGATTGAATTTAGAATCAGTTAATTAGAAGTTGTTAAATTAAATCCTCAATTGAGTTATTACTTAGCATTTTCTGATAGAAAGGACTCGATAGATTACTTTGGTCCCTGAGGATGATATTTTGTCTATGCTACGACACCCGTGCACTTGTGGCAATAGTTAAGTTTTTGACGCCGTTGCCGGGGATCGAACCTGGGCTAACTATTGAGTTAGTCTTACGAAAGTGGCTAAGTATTTTTTTTTTTTTTTTGTCTTTCATTTTTTATTTTCTTATTTGATTGCCTTGGTAGTGTGCGTGATAGTGCTTGCAGGAATCTTCCCCGTTTATATGAAGTCCATTTCTATACGAATCCGATCCCAAGATCGAGAGGACTTTTCGCTTAAGGAGGAAGAAGCAAAAGATTGAAGAACAAAGATGTGAGGCAAGAAGAACTTCAACAAATATGGTAGAAGAAGGAGGTGACCAAAAGAGGACGCTTAGGGATTTTGTTACCCTTAGAGTCCAAGGAATCGCCTCAAGTATCGCTCACCCTAACGTTGATACAAATAATTTTGAGCTTAATGCAGCTCTCATTTCCATGGTGCAACAATCCCAGTTTGGATGCACCCCTTTAAAAGACCCGAATTTACACCTCTCGGTCTTTTTAGAGGCGCGCGACACATTGACGCTTAATGGAGTCTCCGCCGATGCCATTCGACTGCGATTATTTCTCTTCTCATTAAGGGATAGGGTAAGAGCTTGGCTGCATTCTTTGCCTTCGGGATGTATCACCATGTGGGATGAGCTTACTAGAGCTTTCCTTGCCAAGCTCTTCCCTCTAAGCAAAACAGCAAGTTTGAGGAATCAAATCACCAACTCAAAGGGATGATGAGATGCTCTATGAGGCTTAGGAGCAGTTTAAGGATCTGTTACGTTTATACCCCGATCATGGTCTTCAACAATGGATGATTATTCAAGCTTGTTATAATGGTGTGATCGAACCTGTAAGGTCCACTATCGATGTCGCGGCAGAAGGAACTTTGATGAATAAAACTGAAGACGAGGCCTATAATTTGATTGAGGAGATGTCACTCAACAATTTCTAATGGTCCACTGAATGAGGCCAACCCAAATGGTTTGGAGGTAAGTTTGAAATTGATGTACTTACTTTACTTTTTGCTAAAGTTGATGCTAAGACTCAAAGGTTGGACAATATAAATGTCAATGTTGTGAATTCCAGTGCCCCTCCCCCATGTGAAATTTGTAGTTCTATTAAACACGTGACTTTGAATTGCCAAGTTGGGGGTCCTTTTGATCAAGGCTCCAGTGAAATCAATTATGTCCAAAACTTCAACCTGAGGCCGACTAATGACCCTTACTGTATTACCTACAATCCGGGTTGGAGGAATCATCCGAATTTCTCATAATATCTAATCCAAACCCACCGACTATGCCCCCAATGAATGTTAGGCCACCCCCAGGTTTTCAAAGACCTCCTTTCCCTCCACAAGTACCCCAAAGTCCAATTTAGAGGCTATGATGGAAAGTATGCTTATGGCACAACAAAAGTTGGATGAGTATATTAAGCAATTAGCCTTTACGGTTGATGGGCTTACTACTCACAATATGGTATTGGAAGCCCAAATTGCCTAACAAGCTAGCTTTTCATCTACGCCCCCGGATAGACTTTCTAGCAAGCTTGAACCTAACCCTAAGGAGCAATGCAATGGTATGATTTTGAGAGGAGGGAAACAACTAGAGGGACCTGAGGGGGTTATCAATAATTAGTCTGTGCGTGATAAGAATGAGCATGTTGAGAATGTTGAGAAAGAGGCATTTACACCTTCTGAGGAGGTGGTTGATAATGTTGTGCATAAGTCTGATGGGGTACCTAAGGACCCGAAGATCACTCCCCCAAAACCCTACACCCCATCTTTACCATTTCCACAAAGGATGGCTAAAGCAAAACTTGATTTGCAATCTGGGAAGTTTTTAGAAGTCCTTAAGAAACTCTACATAAACATTCCATTTACTGATGCTTTGTCTCAAATGCCTTCATATGCTAAATTTTTAAAGGAAATTCTGTCGAGCAAAAGAAAGTTAGAAGAACATGAGACTGGAGCTTTGACTAAAGAGTGCAATGCAGCGATCCAAAACAAGCTTCCTACTAAGTTAAAGGATCCCGGTAGTTTTTCAATTCCCTGCCTGATAGGGAATGTGTCTATAGACTGTGCTTTGTGTGATTTAGGGTCAAGTGTGGCCTTGATGCCCCTTTCTATGTGTGAAAAATTAGACCTAGGAGAGATAAGACCGACTACTATCTCCTTACAATTGGCGGGCTGTTCTGTGAAATACCCTATGGGTGTTTTAAAGGATGTTCCAATAAAAGTAGGAGATTTATATGTGCTGGGAGACTTTGTGATTTGAGAAATAGAAGAGGATACACGCACCCGCATCACTATTGGAAGGCCATTCTTGACCACCGCTGGGTACCGTATATATGTGAAAAACAATAAGCTATCTTTTGATGTGGGGGATAATCGTGTGGAGTTTAACTTGCATACAGCTGCTAAATTCCCTTGCATTTCTGATGAGTGCAATAAGATTGATGTGGTTGATGGATTGATACGGGCAACCGTGTCTAACCATGATTCTAATGATCCTCTTGAGCATTTGATGCTGAACAATATCACTACAAAGGATGAAAATCCCGCAGTGCTTAAATTTTGGAAGCCTCTCCACCAATTCTGCCTTCCCTTGCTAGGGTAGAACCATTAAAAGATGAAAATAAGCTCTTGTCTGATGAGGCAAAAGCTCCCGAGGTAAAACTGAAACCTCTCCCTTCATCCTTGATGTATGAATCTCGTGGACCTAACTCTACATATCCTGTGATTGTGAATGCAAGTTTGAATGCATCTCAAATTGACTTTTTGCTTAGAGTACTTAGAGAGCATCGTAAACCCATAGGATGCACCCTTGATGACTTAAAAGGAATTCATCCTCCTTTGTGTATGCATCAAATTTTAATGGAAGATGACCATAAGCCCTCAATTGAACAACAAAGAAGGTTGAACCTTAGCATGTCAGAGGTGGTCAAAAAGGAAATTTTGAAACTGCTTAAAGCCGGCATTATCTACTCTATCTCCTATAGTAAGTGGGTGAGCCCGGTCCATGCTGTACCTAAGAAAGGAGGGATGACTATTGTGAAAAATGAGAATAATGAGCTAATTCCCATTAGTGCTGTCACGGGATGGAGTATGTGCATTGATTATTGGAAATTAAATAAAGCCACCCGTAAAGATCACTTCCCCCCTCCTTTCATTAACCAAATGCTTGAAAGGTTGACTAAGAATTTATATTTTTGCTACTTAGATAGATATTCGGGATTCTTTCAAATCCCTATCCATCCTAATAACCACGAAAAGACTACTTCAACACGTTCTTATCGTACATATGCTTATAGAAGGATGCCATTTGGGCTATACAATGCCCATGCTACATTTCAGCGTTGTATGATGGCTATTTCCTCTGATTTTATTGAGGACATAATGGAAGTCTTTATGGATGATTTTTCTATGTGTGGTGCAACCTATGACCATTGCTTGAATAACTTGTCTAAGGTCATGTAAAGATGTGAAGATGTGAATTTGGTCCTGAATTAGGAGAAGTGCCATTTTATGGTGCAAGAGTGGGTTTCCTCGGTCATGTTGTCTCTAATAAAGGCATTGAAGTTGACAAAGCAAAGGTGGAGGTCATTAAAAAATTACCACCAACAACTTCTATAAGGGGTGTGAGGAGTTTTCTTGAACATGCTGGTTTTTATCAGTGGCTCATGAAGGATTTTTCGAAAATTACAAAACCCCTCACTCAGTTGCATGTCAAGGATGTGCCTTTTGAGTTTAATGAAGAATGTTTAAGTGCTTTTCATAGGTTAAAAGAGGCATTAATCACGGCTGCAGTAGTGCAAACTCTGGATTGGGAGCTACCTTTTGAACTGATGTGTGATACAAATGACTATGCAGTAGGCACCGTTCTTGGCCAACGAAAGGACAATAAGCCATATGCCATATACTATGTAAGCCGTACTCTTGATGGGGCTTAAGTCAATTACGCTATGACGAAAAAGGAATTCTTAGCAGTTATCTTTGCCTTGGAAAAATTTCAATCTTACTTGATCAATTCCAAGGTCATTGTCTTTACTGATCATGCCGCTTTGAAACACTTAATGAAGAAATTCGACTCCAAACCCCGACTCATCTGATGGGTCCTCCTTCTTCAACAGTTTGATTTGGAGATCAAAGACAAGGCCGGGTTGGCAAATATGGTTGCCGATCTATCTCGCCTAGGCCCTAAAGGTACTCCTAGTGAAGAGCTCCCCATTGACGGCTCTTTCCCCGATGAGCAACTCTTCACCATTTCCCACCAAGCTACCCCATGATATGCTGATTTGGTCAACTTCAAAGTATGCGAAATGCTACCTCTAGGATTGTCCTATCAATAAAGGAAGAAATTCCTTTCCAATGCTAAATACTATGTATGGGAAGAGCCTTTTCTTTACAAGCTGTGTGGAGATGGGATTTATAGAAGACACTTGCCTGAAGATGAGCTCCAAAGTGTCTTGCACCATTGCCATGCTTTAACCTATGGTAGGCACTTTGGACCGATGTCAGAGAACGGGGATCGTTACCAAGAGGCATAAGATGCCTCAAAGTGGCATACTAGAGGTGGAGTTGTTTGATGTATGGGGGATTGAATTCATGGGTCCTTTTCCTCCTTCCCGTAACAACCTTTACATCCTTGTGGTGGTTGGCTATGTTTCTAATTGGGTAGAAGCCATTACCCCCTCAACAAATGATTCCAAGGTTGTCATCAAGTTCCTCAAGGGGAATATTTTGACAAGGTTCGCCATGCCAAGAGCTCTTCTAAGTGACAATAGAACATACTTTTGCAATAGGCCTCTTAAGTCACTATTGAAAAAATATGGGGTGTTTCATAAAGTTGTTATGCCTTACCATCCCTAAACAAGTTGGCAAGTGGAGCTCTCGAATCGGGAATTGAAGAGCATATTGGAGAAAACGGTGGGTCGGTCCCACAAAGATTGGTCTCTCAAGCTTGATGATGCTCTTTGGGCTTATCACACCCCCTACAGGACTCCTTTAGGCACTACTCCATACCTATTAGTGTTTGGAAAGTCTTATCACTTGCCGATAGAGATGGAACATAAGGCATATTGGGCTACAAAGACACCCAATGTTGATCTTAAAGCAGCCGGAGAATGGAGATTCTTGTAATTGAATGAGCTAGATGAACTAAGGTTGGAGGCCTATGAGAGTTCACATATATACAAAGAACGAACTAAGAAATGGCATGATAAACATATCATGAAGAAGAGGTTTGAAAAGGATGACATGGTCCTATTATTCAATTCTAGATTGAGATTATTTTCGAGCAAGCTGAAATCCCGGTGGTTGGGACCATTTCAAGTTACTAAAGTTCAACCTAATGGAGCAGTTGAAGTATAAAGTGAGTCTACCAGTGTGTTCACAATTGATGGACAGCGATTAAAACCATATCTTGTAGGACAACCTATTGATAAAGCTAATGTCCATATACTTACTGATCTGGATCAAGCATAGAAGTATGGTCAAGCTCTTGACCTTAAAAGCGCATTTCTTGGAAGCCAACCCAAGCCCTTTTTCTTTTCTTAGCCTTGATTTTCATTACTTTCTTTAGTTTTTCTTAAAAAAAGGGAAATATAAAAAATAGATAAAAAGGGAGAAGGATAAGAATGGAATAAAACGAAAAAAAAGGATGAAAAAAAAGAGAAAGAAAAGAAAAGAAAAGATAGAATAGAAGAAAAAAAAAGAGGGAAAATAAAAATGTTGGCATCACAGCCAGCAGCCCAAAACCGCGACCATGAGGCGCCAAACTAGGAACCAAAAAATTTTTGTGTTAGCAAACACCACGGTCCGCCCGTAGCCAACACCACGGACCGTAGTGAACTGCTATGGGTTGCAGTCAAGGGTTTTGACCGCGACGACCCTCCACTTTCACCAAAATTCATCTTCTTCTTCAACTCTTTCTCTCTCTACCTCTCTCTTTTTCTCTCTAAACCCACCATTACTAAGCCTTCAATCCTCCCTCATTTCTTCTTATTTTTACTCCATTTTCACTTAAAATCCTTCCTCTTCACTTAATCCTTCTCTTTCTTCACAAATTTCATCTCTTTCTTCTTCTTCTTCTTTTTCTTCTTCTTCTTCTTCTTCTTCAAACTCATCTCACCTTCACCCATCCACCATAACCATCTTCTTCCCTACCTATTTCTTCATCTTTTCACTTAAATTCATCATTTTTGCTTCCTCAAATTTTATTATTTAGGTTTTAGTTTCAATTTTTGTCTCATTTTGCAATAATGGCACCAACCAAAAGACAAAAGAGTGCCAAGGAGGTTGGATCATCAAGCCAAGCATAGTCTCGACCTCAACAGACCTCCCGAACCTCCACCAATGCACAAGCCCAAGGTAACATTCCCCATCCTCTTGGTTTAACCAATGCCGATCATGTTGCTAGATATAATTGTTTGAATGAACGCATGATTGTGGCAGCTCGTTATTATGATGAGGAATTGTTAGCACGTTTAGGAATGTTAGGTGATATTAGGTGGTTGTTTGCACGGGCTGGTATGAATACTTCATAGAAATAAAAAAGCATACATACCGGGACCGAACCTTAGAGTTCCTGAGTACACTTCATGTTGAGGTTAGTAGAGGGCCTCAATGTCAAGCCGGGTACATTTCATTTTATTCGTAAGGACAATTATATAGGTTGAACTTAGGTACCTTCAACAATATATTCGATTTTTTACCTAGTATGGATTTAGCAAACCGACAAGTCCCTTGCAAATTCAACCCAAATGCATTTTGGGGTGAGCTTTCGAGGAGTGTTAGGTACAGTACTAGTTCATCCAAGTGCACACATATTAGGAACCCTTGCATTCGGGTGGCTCAGCACATCCAAGCTTACTGTTCCTTTGCTCGGGATGACAGTCTGAATTTCCCAAGATTATCTGAGTTGTATTTCTTATCCTATATGCTTGACGGTGTCCAGCTTGGCCCCAGGTCCTTCTTGGCCAGGCAATTGTATAGTGTTACTGTTAGCACTAAGGGTAGGATAGTCATGGGTGGTATTGTGGCAACTATTACTAGATTTTTGGGTATTGATCCCAACTCTGAGGATAGAGTCTCTGGGTCTGAGTGGCTTGATCAAGCTGCCTTTGAGATCATGAACTTTTGGAAAGTAGGGGTTGGGTGTTTGTGCTGGATTTACCCTGGGGATCAGCTTCTGCTGCTACCAAATGTTGATCGAACCACCTTACTTCACTGGGCTAACCTTTATTGCGTACCTGGCGATGTCGAGGTTGCTCAGCCCACACCTCTTCTACCTCCTTGTTCTAGTCAAGCTGGATCTAGCTTTTCCTACCAACCATCCCCTACTGACTACAACGACCTACAAGCCACCCTTAGGTCCACTCAGGAGGAGCAAGTGTCCTTTTGAGCTTATGTTGTTTATGAGAACGCCGCTCTTCGTGACTTTGTCCAAGAGCGCCACAAAAAGCTCCATGGGATACTTGCTACCCAGACTCAATATTTCCAGGACTATAGGGCTTGTTTAGAGACCTGGCGGGATTGGCATATCTCTCATGGCCAACCACCCCATCCTCCTCACCCACCTCCTTTCTGATTGCTTTTTATTACTCTCCTTTCCTTTTTCTACTTGTGCCCATATTGAGGGCAATGTATAATTCAAGCATGGGAGAGTTAGTTATTATATTTGGTGTATGATGCCTTATTTGATTTGGTATGCTTGTGTATTGCATATATTATTTATGATAGTTTTTGGAGTTTCATTGTAGGCTTTAATCTTATTTGGTTAGAAGCATTTTAGAAGTATATTTAGTTTTTTCTCTTTTCATTCTAGATTGCATTTTAGTTTTTTTTTTAAGTTTCTTTTCATAATTTTTGCATTTTTTTAGGATTTTAGATTGCATTGTTATTAGGAGCATGCATGAAAAAAAATAATAAATAAATAAATAAATAAATAAATAAATAAAATAAAAAACAAAACACAAGAGGAAAAAAATGAATGAAATGAAAAAAAGAAAAAAATCCTTTGATGATAATCTTTGTAGACTAGATAGACTTCTTTGGTTTAGTTTGATCCTCTGATTTGCCCAATTGTGCATAAAAATGTTTGAGAATGAGCTTGTGAAAATGAGCTTCATATTTTGACCATATGTTGAGTACGAGCTGCTTACCCCATGACTCTTTGCATGAATTTTGGCATGTATTTACTAATGAGCTAGTTATGACCTTGGCAGCTGTCCCGTAAGGCTTTGACGTTTTAGAAACTATTTATTAATTTAGTCTCATGTTTCTTTCATGCACGACTCTTCCTTGACATCATTTATCTAGAACTTGCTTTGATTCTCATTCAAGATCACATTTCGCATATCATTTAGGCAATATGATTGAGTCATTCTTTGACTTGTTTAACCCAACGACCAAATGGCCACCTTTGCTACGTATTATATCCCTTGTTAGCCCCTTTGAGCTTATATCCACTTTTCTTGATTTGAACCTCCTACTATGGCCTATGGCCAAATGATTATCTCACCCTTAAGCCAAGACTAGAGGAGCATTTCATTCATTTGCATCAAGTTTGATTGGGAACTAGTAAGTTATATTGAGACCTTTTTAGTAGATTTGGCTGTTAGGTGAAGGGATATGTGATCTTGTTTGATAAAAAGAAATCCCTTGTCTTTCTGTACAAAGATTAGAGAAAAGTTGAGATTCAAAGGTCGATACGGATTTCCCTTGGCTAACTCTTTTGAAAAAAAAACAGAGAAAAACGAAGAAAAAAAAAAACAAACAATAAGAAACAAAAAAGAAGAAAAAAACAAGAGAAAAAAAGAGAATAATACAAAGAGTCTTAGCTTTATTGGGATTGTAAAATATTTATGACTTTCAACTCTTTATCTCTTCAATTAGGGATGTATTTTATCGATAAATTGTATTGGTCTAGGGAAGATGTTGTCTGATACATTTAAAATGTTTAGCTCTTAGTCTATGGCTTCTAGCTCCACATTTCTAAAATATTTGTTCCTCTCTTACCTTCACCTATGGCCCCATTACAACCTTATAAAAGTCCTCATGATTGCCTAGTGTGTTTGCATTTTAGTGATGGCAAATTAGAGAGTCTAGTCAAGCTTATGGTAGATTTGAGTGTATGGAATGAGAATTGAGGAAACCTTCATATATTATTTTTTCAAACACATAGGTGATGAGTGCCACAAAACTATAGTGAGGTTGTACTGGCATTGCTAGCTTTATTTGTTTCATATGCTAAATAACTGTATTTGATAATTTAGGGGGATTGATTCAAATCTGACATTGTGGTATATCAAATGGTTTTCGAAAATTTTAT
>JAKOGI010002945.1:72500-75966 GCA_029747015.1 Carnegiea gigantea
AGATAACAATGGAATATTAGGAACTCGCTCACCTTTGTACTTAACATACACTTCTAAACGCCATCACGTGATACACTATGAGAAGCATGGTCACACACACTACCTGGGAATCACACACATCTAATTACAATGCTTGTAAACTTATTTTGGAATCACATCTTCTTTGAAGTCACATGCTTTGATGTTACAAGTGTGGAAACTTTCTTTCTTTGCAAATATTCTCTTAAAAACAAAACATCTGTTACATGACACTTTCCTAGGCTACTCATATGTCAAACATTCATTCATTTGGGGTGAGGTGCCTTCGTTCACAGAGATTTTAACATATTATAAGCTTCATTTTTCAGTTCATGCACTTTAAACCAAATAAGTTTGTTATAGAAAGGATGAGACCACATGATGTTAGAATCCATATTCAAACATACTTAAGACTCATTCCATACAGCATTCATTAAAAACTTCCTTCTTTCATGAAAAGCATTTTCTTAACCCCTTGAGGTTCTTGTTCTTTTGAAGGAGATTTATTGGTCGTACAACGACCCTTATAAAACTTTTCATACTTCATTCCATATGGCCACTTAGGGCCCATAAAAACTTTCTTTCATTCAAAACATATAAAATGGCCAAGCGCCAATTGCTTTTCTTTACTTATTAAGAAAATACATCTGATATAAGATCATTATAGGGTGTTGATTAGGTGAGATCTATTCTCTAACCCCATAGTGAGACCTAATGCTCACACTAAGCTCTTACTCCCGGGATGGCTACATAACATATCGGACCGTTACATTACCCTCGTCAGGGTCTTCTAGGGTTTCCTAGTACCAGGACTTATCCTCTAGGTTAACATCATTCATACCGTATCATATTGTCTGCAGCACATTATCTTAGCCAACTTAAAGCGTATGGGCCATAACGGCTAATAACTTTGTTGTTTCTTCTGGTAAAATCACTTATCAGACAACCCACACTTTTATAAAAATATTTTAGGGATTCCCCCGTTCAAGCAGGTTCACTCCCAAATACTGTTGGTGTAGCTAAAATAGGCCATTGCTTGCTATTAGTCATGGCTATTATTAGTTTGAAAACACGAGAAACATTCTTTGTCAAATCACCACACTTTCACACATAATGCATCTTAGACATGTAAAAGGGAAAGGGGTTTACACGTCTCACATTTAAGCACTTTATAATCATTTCAACAACACAATGAGCCACACATGGCCTCGCAATCTACACGATTGCAGTTAATTCACAACTCAGGCTCCCTCCTCATAAGCACCATACCACAAGGACCTCGAACCATTCATAGTTCTTCCTCAAGCTATCCAACTACCATCTCGGCTTCAGTTCACAATCTAGCATCCTAATCATGATGATGTACTGAAAGGGGATACATAAACTTGCTAATGTTGAACTTTACCGATCAATTAACTAACAGTTAGTCGAGCGCTGCAACCAACAGTCATATCCAAGCACGCACACACACACACACACACACACACACACACACACACACACATATATATATATATATATATATATATATATATATATATATATATATACACACATGCATACATGTAAGCATTCATACAGACTAAACTTAATAAGAAGCATGGGGTGTGATTTGCATTCATGTAGGTTAGTTAGGAGTCGTAAACATGCCATTCTAATGCTAAGAATAACTCACTAAATGGAAAGGCATTTGCTTCACGTCGCATTTAGCCTATTACGTCATTTACATTCTCACGGCGTTCGTCTACCACATTATGGTAACCAAGCTGGCCTACTTATGTCATTCAAGTTAGCATGAGCTAGATCTCCATTTAAGCATGAAACGGTTCATTACTTAGGTTAATGTGGCCATTTAGGCATAATACGATTCGAGCGCTTACTAATCATGCTTATTCATACTATGAAAGATTAACATGAATCGAATTTCTATCTATGCATAAATCGATTAACAATTTAGGCTAATTGGGTCATTTAGGCGTCATACGATTCTAAACTTTCATTTATCGCATCAATGTTACTATTTAAACCCATTTAGGTCGCTTAGGCATAATACACTTCTAGACCCATTTAGGTCGCTTAGGCATAATGCACTTCTAGGCATGCACTTATCATGTTCGGGTCACTATTCGAGTCGACCTTTCAAGCCGCATAAACTAAATATATTAAATTTGATTCGAAACATGAATCACGTACTTTCAATTAAACTTTTAGGCACGTGTTAACTGATTGTACTAAAATCGATTCTAAGCATGCATGCATCATCTCAAAGCTATTAATTAGACATGAATTAACTAAACATGCTTGAATCAATCAGGAACATGCGTAATTCATTTGAAGTTATTTTTCAGACATTAACTAACTACACTAATATACATCAATTCGAATCACGTTGTAGTTACGATTCAAGTCTAAATTGATCGTTTAAACACATAATGATTCAAGTCTTTATATTCGTCCTTCAAATTAGTTCTACGCAGCGATTCGTACATAAATTGGCATGAAATCATCAGACAGCATATTCACATTCAATTCTTCGCATTTCTAACGACTTTAGCTAGCCCTAATCCGACATGCAACATCAATCTGCTGAAAAATATTTTCGAAAGTAATAATAGCTTAGGAGGGGAGAAACACTTACTTGAAATTGCTTAATATTGAATTCAAACAACGGTGATTAAAGGCCCTAACCAACTGAACGCGAATCCTAGCCCGTGAGTTTGAGAATCCCGAACCCTAGCTTCTGATTTGGCAGCGTTTTTGGTTGGTTTAGACTCAAATTCGGCCCCCAATTTATAGAGGAGGTCATTTGGGGTGCGGGCTGCCGGATTCCGGCATATGGGTGGCCGGTTTTCGGGCGGTGGGTGCGTGTTTTTGGGTTGTTTGGCCGTGAGAAGTGGAGAAAGATGGGTGGTGGTGTTCGGCGGTGGTTGTCGTGGGCTGAGGGGACCAGGCATCCCTTTCTCTCGCCGGCAACAGGTGGCGGTCAGCGGTGATGCCAGTCGGCGACCGGTGGCCCCAGAGAGAGAGAGCGCGTAGGCGTTAGAGAGAGAGGGGAGGTGTTCGGGGGGGGATCGGGGTCTCTCCCTGACCCGAAAACAACCCTCCTCCCCCTTTGTTTAATTTTTCCTTTTTCTTTTTTTTTTAGTTCAAACAACATAATTTAGGTTTCGGACCTAAACTCGTTAGCGATTAGACTAAACTCGAGGCAAAGCATCCCACAACTAAAATTTCAATCGAGACTTCGGGAATCAACTAATTAAAACGAAAACGATTTCAAAAAAAACTCGAGTTAGCATTCATTCAACAATTTATAAATAAGTAACGTCAACAATAACATAAATCATATAGTTAATAAAAATACGATTTATGATGTAAAACGTAGAACAACCAGGGTAGCTTAGAAATAAAGGAGGCGGGTCTTATACACACACACACACAAACATATATA
>JAKOGI010002946.1:0-75896 GCA_029747015.1 Carnegiea gigantea
CTATAAATTGAGCTCCCACTTTTTTCTGCAACTCCACCCCAAAGTGCCCAAAAACACAAGTCAGGAGGAAGCCATACCCAAGGTCATGTTCCCTGGAGATGTTCACAATCCTTGCGATATGACGAATCATGATGGCAGGAAGATTGATTTGCTCCTCCCTGTCCATCAGATCCACAAGGCATTGATCCATAGCATCTGCAAGACTGCGGCCCTAGCCTCTGGGAATGACATTCTTGATAATAAACCAAAACAGTAACTGATGAATGGATGTCATATCCCCTTTCTTCACTGACTGGGGTGTTTTCAGGCGTGTTTGCTGGCTGAATTTTTGGGAAAGCTCCAAAAGCCTTGCCGTCCCAAGAACAGACTTATCTTCCCTCACATACACATCAAAACCCGTGGAGGGAATCCCCAAAATCTCCCCTAGTATCTTCGCATCAAAGCGAAGCTGCTTCCCACTGACAGTACTAGTCATCACTCCTTCGATGACTGAGCAGTTGGCATAAAACTCTGCCAACTCATGGATAGAACACCCCAACTGGGTGTTTGTGAACAGCTCAAACCAACCCTGAACACGCAACTTTTGCAGAAACACCCCAAGACCTTGTTCCTCAAAGTACTTGACTTTGGCGATTTTTTCCCTGACTACCCGTCTCTGAAGTAGTTGAGTAAGCTTGGCTGAAATGGCAGAAGGGGCAGATTTCTTGGCTTTCTTAGGACGAGGCTCAGTAGGGGTGTCTTCAGCCCGACCTTGTTTGGAGGCTTGTTTGGAAGAGGCTTTTTGTTTACTGGGGGTTTTTGTGGGTAATGGTTTGAAGGAGGGTAGAGTGGAGGCTTGCTGGGAAATTGGCAAGGGGGACTCAGATATGGGTTCAGGCAAGGGCTTGTCCTATGAGGATTCTGAGAACATGGGGGTGCCCTGTTTGAAAGAGGTGTTCTCAGTATCATTGTCAGAGGAACTCTCAGAAGAGGAATCAATTTCCTCAATCACGGGAGAAGACTGTTTCGCAGGTCGGGGTGTGACTTGAAAGGCTATTCTGACCGATTTTCTGGTTGGCCTGGTTGTGGGTTTGGCCTGAGAGAGGATTTTTGATTGTGGTTGGGCAAGGGTTTCAACTTTTGTGGATTCTTCAGTTTGGCCACTTTTGGGCCTTGATGGGATTCTTGATCTTGGCATCCTACTGCACCTAGCCACAACTTTATATCTTTTCCATTTTTCACTGGTTTGTTGTACCGGTGTTGCTTGTTCAGTCTCAGTGGGGGACACCTCCATTCTACCACCACTTCCCCCTGTCTCATTTGACTTATCTTCCGAGTCATCCTTCACATCATCTCTTAGGTCATCGTTAAATACCGAGTCAAAGGTCTCAGACCCTGTTTCGGCCCCTGTTTCCTGTTCGGAAAACAGCCCGAAAGAGTATGACTCAGTTAAACAGATGTCACCCAAGTCATTCTTAGGCAAAAAGAACTCATCTTTAGCCCCAATTTCCTCACTAGACTCCCTAATAGGTTCTTGTTCCTCTCCAGATTTCAGACATGCATCAGATTCTCCAAACAGGACCAAGCTCCACCCAAAATCATAGGGGATATCTTCTAATTTTAGACCTATTGTCCTGAGGTCTATGCTTTTCAGGACTCCAAAAGGCTTATAGAGAATGGGGCAAGAAGGTCCAGCAGATTTACCTTCAATTAGAGCCGCTAGAAATTACAAGGGAGCAAGCAGGGCTGTAGCTGTTTGTGGTGCTGTAATCGGTGACTGGCTTCCCTGAATCAAGGACAAAGAGCTCTTGTTGCCGATGGGAGATGCCATTTTTTGCAAGAAGTAGGAGAGAGATTAGGGTTTTGTGAGAGAAATTCCAAAGCAAGAAGTTGAAGTGAGGTGGAGGTAAGAGAAAGGAGCGAATTGGGGAAGGTTTTAAAGAGGGAAGTATGCGAGATCTTTAAAAGATTTGCCCGTTGCAACGGGCTTATCATTAAGTTTCAGCTGCGCATGCCTCGGGAAGGATGAGAGATTTAATTCTCAACAACTAGTTGCACACGTTTGACAAACAAGAGGCGTACCTGTTTCTGGCGCTTGTTCTTGAGGTTACTTGCTCGGTAATATGGGACAATAAGGGCAATCTTATTAGACCTCAACGAGTGTCAACAGGCTGCAAACCACACATATGCTAAAAATAGCACAGAAATTGATTGCAAACAAAATTTTTAACATATTGAACCCGTAGCCTTTGAACATTACCAACAGGGAGAGAGAACAAGACGATCAAGTTGTTTTAATTAAACCTAATTCGAGTCTATTCCTATCAAATTGTTCTCTACTCAGTGCCTTGGTGAATATATCAGCAATTTGATTTTCTGTGGCACAAAAATTCATTGAGATTAATCCTTTTTCAACATTATCTCTTAAAAAATGATGACGAATGTCAATATGTTTTGTTCTTTTGTGTTGACATGGATTTTTGGCAATGTTAATTGCACTTGTATTGTTACAATAAATAGGAATGCATCCTATGTCAACACAAAAGTCCTTGAGTTGTTGTTTTATCCATAATAATTGAGCACAACAAGATGCAGCTGTATTCAGCTTCTGCTGTGGACAAGGCAACAGAGAGTTGTTTTTTGGTTGCCCAAGATACCAAACAGGGTCCAAGAAAATGAGCCATACCTGAGGTGCTTTTTCTATCAACCAAGAAACCTGCATAATCAGCATCAGCATACCCAACAAGATCAAAGTTGCAACCTCTAGGATACCACAAGGGTAGATCAAGTGTATGTTTTAAATATCTTAAAATTCGTTTAACAGCCTTTAGATGAGTTTCTTTAGGCTTAGACTGAAAACGAGCACATAAACCAATACTGAAAATAATGTCAGGTCTACTAGCAGTTAGGTATAGGAGTGACCCTATCATGGCCCTGTAGGATTTCTCCTCAACTAAGGGACTTCCATCATCCATTACCAACCTGGTTGAGGGAGAGATGGGAGTATCAATGGGCTTGGCCGATTCTATCCCAAAATGCTTTAGTAACTCCTTGACATACTTTTGTTGATGGATCATGGTGCCGTTTGAAGTTTGCTTAATTTGCAAGCCTAAAAAGAAATTAAGCTCACCCATCATGCTCATTTCAAACTCACTCCTCATCATTTTTGAAAATTCGTTGCACAAATCATGATGAGTTGCACCAAATATGATGTCATCGATATATACTTGGACAATCAGCAAATGTTCTCCCTTAGATTTTAGAAACAAGGTATTATTTACCTTACCTCTTCTGAAATTATTTTCCAATAAGAAACTTGACAACTGCTCATACCAAGCTCTGGGAGCTTGTTTTAAACCATAAAGTGCTTTGTCAAGTTTGAAAATATGGTTAGGAAATTCATCACTTTTAAAATCAGAGGGCTGTTTGACATATACTTCTTCTTTGAGGTATCCATTTAGAAACGCACTTTTGACATCCATTTGATACAACTTGATCTCCATATGGGTGGCAAAGGCTACCAAGATTCGAATAGCCTCAATCATTGCAACAGGTGCAAAGGTTTGTTCATAATCAATTCCCTCTTCTTGGTTGTAGCCTTGAACCACCAGCCGGGCCTTGTTCCTAGTAACTGTTCCGCACTCATCAAGTTTGTTATAGAACACCCACTTGGTTCCAATGATTGTTCTATCCTCCGGCCGTGGCACAAGGTGCCATACCTTGTTCCTTTCAAACTGATGAAGCTCTTCTTGCATAGCTGTGACCCAATCTGAATCTGCAAGAGCTTCATTGATATTCTTTGGCTCAATTTTTAAGAGAAAAGCATAGAAGGCACAGAAATTTTTGAGCTTGGATCTAGTTTGCACTCCTGCATTAATGTCAGACAAAATTTGATCAAGGGGTGCGAACTTTGGTGCTTCCATGGTCATGGAGTAAGTGGGTCCACAGACACACTCTCCATCCTAGCTGGAATGCTCGGTGAAACAGGTTCAGAACCTGTTCTCGAGCCTGTTTGGAAACCTGTTTCTGAACTTATTCCTGAAGGGTTCGGCTGATTTTGTCCCGAACAGGGTTCCACACTGTTTCCTCCTGTTCGGTTCACACCTTGCCTACCTCCCTGAAGAACAGCTTCAGCCCCTAATCCTTCAGTGGAATCCTTACCTTGTTCATCTTGGAGCAACAAATCTTTCCTAACAAGACCTAGTTCAAGGTCTTCCTCCTGTGCATCATTCTCACTTAGAGAGTTAGTTTCATCAAAAAGCACATGCACACTTTCCTCAACACACAAGGTTCTCTTATTAAACACTTTGTATGCCTTACTGTGCGAGGAATAACCAACGAATATTGCCTCATCACTCCTTGGATCAAATTTCCCTAAGGCATCCTTCCCATTATTATGCACAAAACATTTACAACCAAATACTCTCAAATGCATAATATTGGGTTTTCTTCCCTTGAGGAGCTCATAAGGCATTTTGTTAAGAAGAGGTCTAATCATGCATCTATTTATAATGTAACATGATGTGTTCAAAGCTTCAGCCCAAAAATTTCTAGGAAGACCACTAGCAACAAGCATTGTTCTAGTCATGTCTTCTAGAGTACGATTTTTGCGTTCTACCACCCCATTCTGTTGGGGTGTTCTTGGGGCTGAGAAGTTGTGGTCTACACCATGCTCATTACAATAGTTAATAAAGCTTGAATTCTCAAATTCCATACAATAATCAGACCTTAAACCAACCAATGAGTGTCCTACTCTCTTTTCAATCCTTTTAATAAGTGCAAGAAATTTCTCAAATGTTTCATCTTTGGACGCTAAGAATAGGGTCCAAGTAAAACGAGAGTAGTCATCCACTATCACAAGCACATATGCCTCGAACACCGACTATCAACATACCACAGCTGCTTATTCCCCAGGTTGTTCCCCGAGCTGTTTGCTGGGTTGTTTTCTCTCACTTCAGCCTGCAAAACAAATCAAAGGTTAGTTTTGGGAACCCAGATCTACTTGGGTCCCATTCCTTTAGACGTACAAATCTCATCTTTCCTAACCCATATTTGTCTTACATAAACTGTGTTTCTTTCAATGGCATAGTTTCTCGAAGGACAAGTGTAACGGTAATGACCCGTTTTACCACAGTGATAACATACAGTATTCTCAGATAATCCTACGTATTTTCTATTCACTAGGTAGGTCATCCGCTTAGGCACAAAACCTAGTCATCTTCTATTTCGATGGTGATGTGTGTTTAACCATTCAAGCGCTCTTGAGAACCTGTTCCAGAGCTTGTTTGTAGCAAGGTCTGATTCCATTTGTTTTATTTTCTCAAGCAAGTTTTTGTTTTCTCCCAGCAAGGATTCGACCTTTCTTTTTAAGTTAAGGGATTCCTTTTCCAGCTCAGTCAGATTAATGGAACAAGTCTCTTCTTTCATGAGTAGGGTCTCTTTAAGCACATTAATGTTTTCATGTAAGGCAAGTGTCTCTTTGTCAGCTTCAAGCTTTTCCATTTTAAGAGTTTCATTTTCAAGTTCTAGGTCTCGAACATCCCTTTTTAACTCAGCATATATATCCATTATAGTGTACACCAATTCTTCAAGGGTTGATTTATTGAGACCACATACCTTATTCTTGAGTTGAGTTAGACTGTTTGTTGATTCATCATCTGAATCAGTGTCACTTCTTGCCATGAGTGCTACATCAGCTTCCTCGGCTTCAGACCCTTCCTCATCCTCGCTTGAATCACCCCAGGCCGCTAGCATAGCTTTTGAGAATCGTTTCGCTGAGCTGCTTACACCCTGTTTCCTGCCCTGTTTTCTAGAGTGTTCGGGTTCTTGTTCTTCCTTGAGTAGTGGGCAGTTTCTCACAATATGGTCTAGCTTGCCACACTTGAAGCATCCAGAGAACTATTCCCGAGAGGTGTTTCTGGCCTTACCGAAGTCCTTCCGTTTGCTGTTTTCTTTAACTTTCTTGAAGAACTTCTTAAATTTTTGAGTTATTATGGCAATCTCCTCCTCATCAGAATAAGAATCATCTTCTAAGGTTTTTAGTGCAAGATCTCGATCTCTCTTTGTCTCATCTTTCTGCTGAGAATTTTTTCTAAGTTCATACGTTTGGAGATTGCCAATCAGCTCATCTAGGGTGATCTTGTTCATGTCCTTAGCTTCTTGGATGGCCGTTACTTTCGCTTCCTAAGAATGAGGTAAAATTCTTAGGATTTTCCTCACCAATTTTTCGGTGGTGAAGGATTTTCCCAGGGATTTCAACTCATTCGTTATGTGAGTGAAGCGAGTGTACATGTCCATCACACTTTCACGATCGCCCATCTCAAATAGCTCATATTTTCTCATAAGCAATTCAATCCGGGATTGCTTTACCTGATTGGTCCCTTCGTGAGCTACTTGTAAAGCATCCCAGATTTCCTTGGCAGACTCACATTCACATATGCGAGTATATTCATCAGGACCTAGGCCGAAATATAGAAGTTTCTTGGCCTTGGCATTCTTCTCCATCATTTTGTAATCTTCAGTATTGAATTCTTTAGGCTCCTTGGGGATTGACTTTCCATCTTCAGTTGTTTTCTTAGGGACGAGTGGTCCATCCTTGATGAGCATCCACAACTCATAGTCATCGGCTTGGATATAGTTTTCCATCCTATTTTTCCACCAACTGTAATGTTGGCCATTAAAGTATGGTGGTCGAGTTATGAATTGACCTTCAAATATACCTTGTGGAGTATTCATCTTCAAGGATCTCTCAAGGTGTTAGCCTTTCAAAGGAGAACCTGCTCTAATACCACTTGTTGATCTAGAGAGTACACAGCCACAAGAGGGGGTGAATTGTGGTGTCCGATTTTCGCAACTTTTCTGGCAAACAATCTTAGACCTGTTCGCACAGGCTGTTTTTGAGTTGTGCAGAAGCGAAAATCCAACGAAATTGAATGCGGAAATAATGGATACAGGATTTTTACGTCGAAAACATCTCGAGCCCAACTGAGGTGAAAAACACCACGACCTACCTCGTGTAGGATTTAACCACTTCACTAAACGGGCTGAATACGTTACAATAGTAACACACCTTGTTACAAATTGTAACCCACTTAATCGTCTTCCCTAAAACCGGTTACCCCGCGTCCAAAAGTCCACTTGACTTAGGACACACTCACCTCACTTTTATAAAAGAGAGATTACAAAGAAACACCCTATTACAATACTTCTCAACTAAGCTAATATAGGGTACAATGAAGTCCTAGTATCCCAACTTTTAAAGCTCAAAAACATCACTCACTTGACTCGGTTTTCTTTTGAAAATTTAAAGCTCTTGAACACTGAATTTTTGCTCTTGAAAAACCGATGCCTCAATGAGTTGTAAAAAGCAACTTCTTATAGAGAACTTTGTAAGGTAAGACGATTTATTTTCTCATATTTTTTTCTCAGATTTGGAAAACAAAATCCCTAAAGGAAATAGAGTCCTTTAGCCGCAAGTAGTGGAGTAACGTGAGGTAGAAAAATTCCTTAACCGCTTGAGTAAGGCGGTAGTTCTCAGCCACAAGGATTCAACCACTAGCCCATGATTTTCTCAACAAACTTATCAACTTGCCAAAAATTAGAGATTCTTTTTATTCAAAAAGATCTTGCAGATCCCCTTAGATTTAGTTAAAGATAACTGTTTGGGGTTAAAATACTCCATGGAAAATCTTGCTTGCAAATCTCGGAGATGCTGTCCAAAATCAGAGAGAGAATCGTGTAAAATCATTTTTCGCAGCTTAGTCTGGGAACACCCTGACTGCCCTGTTTTCAGGACTGTTCTGAAAAGGTGATCCAAAATATCTTCCAAAAAGCAAAACCGTTTCAAGTAAGTGGTAAGTCAAGACTTTCTAATTGGCATATTAACAAGAGTCTAAAAAGATAAAACCTAGATCAAACCAAGACTTCTTGTTGTAACGATTAGTCATCTTGTAGAAAGACGAATTGCTGTTTCAAACACTTTGCAGATCTTGTTCCTTACGGGTGCACTTCTATCGCTGAATTGAGAACCTGTTCTTAATCATCCATTAGTCAAGCAATTTTAAGGCATTGAGAACAGCAGTGAGAACCTGTTTGGAGAGTATATTTGGGACAACAACACTTGGATTTGTTATCATCAAAACCTTATACATCATAACATATATTGATACAGCCAACAAGTGATACATGTAGCATGGGAGATCTTACACCACAGATAAGTGACTGTAGTTTATTCAGGACAGGTACTAGAGTATAGATTAATCAAAAAGCTGCTGAGTGCCTAAATTCCAGATAAATCAAAACCACTGTCCATGATAGGAGACACAACGATAGGACTTCTCACACTGTGCTTCCCACCAACTTCCTCCCAAACAAGTGACCCAAATGACACCTTCCCCTTATGATTCGTTCCGTACTTGATCGTCAAACTATAGCTTTGCTTCTCATATTGCTTCTGAAACACCAAAGTTTGAGGGTTCACCATCACCCTCGTTCCCACAGGCGCTATCACGGAGGCCTTGCCTTGTATGTGGCAGTAGCCACCCCTCCTGGCCCCACGTTTGTCACGGTCCTTTGGAATGTCTTGACCCTGGTCTTTGTTTTGTTGTCATAGAGTGCAATGAAAGATGGGTAGTTGAAGTCGGGTGATGTGTTCAAGCAGTGGTACTTGCTCGACTTGGTGATGGTTAGCATTTGACTTTTGGTAATATTCATGGAGCATAAGAGGTTGACAAAGTCTTGTGGGGTGGCATCATAGACCAAACCAGGATCAAGGGCGCGATTTGGGTCGACCTGTCCGGACCCCATGGCCAATGGGGAAGCTGGTTTCGTTGCTTCCCCATCGTCCTTGATTGGATTGCCTGTGTTGTCAAGTGGGTTCGCGGTTGTCATCATTGCCGACTTAATAGCCGTAGGGCTCCAAGTGGGGTGGGCAGCCTTAAGGAGGGCGGCCACCCCAGAGGCATGAGGACATGCCATGGACGTCCCTGACAACAAAGCGTACTCACTTGACAAGATGATATTGTTACCGATGGTAGCCGCCCCAGTTAAGGGGACAAAAGCTGCAAGGATTTGGGATCCCGAGGCCATCAAATCTGGTTTTAGAATCCCTGAGTAGCTTGGTGAGGGGCCCCTCGAGGTGTAGACGGCTGCAGCTGGGGCGGTCCTTGAGCCCACAGAGGTTTGTTGGAACCGCATACTAGCCCATGGTCTCTTGGTTGTTTTAGCATATTTGACCACGGACCGCCCTTCCTTGGAGTTAATAATGATCCCGGGAAAAGGGGCCCCGCCAAGGAGATTGTTATCAATGGGGTCATCCGAGATGAATATTGCTGCTGCAACTTTCAAACCCATAATCGTACTCATTTGATCGAGGGTTGTGCCCATATCGGTACAAATGATAATTTCGTGAGGGCCAGCCTTTGACAACAAAGTAGAAGAGTTACACGCGGACAATTTTTCATCAAATTTTAGTGACACTTCTCTACGAGCGCATTTGCCGGGAACAAGGACCACCCTAGAATGGTGTGGCCATTACCAAGGGATAAGATCCCAGAGAATTGACGGTCAATGGTACCAGCAGCCACGGTCAACGCCCAAGGGATGCCATTGTGGAGAGTTCCAAGAAAGGGGCCTGCATTGCCCGCGGAGGAGGACAGTAGGACTCCATGCTCCATGGCTGCGACTGAGCCTATGGCTACAGGATCTTCGTACAAGGGGAGACCATCAAAGCCTAAGGAAATAGAGATCACATCTACACCGTCTGATATAGCCTGGTCAAAGGCTGCAAGTACATCGGATGAGTGCACTCCATATTCCCATACAGCCTTATAGACTGCCACCCTAGCACGTGGGGCCACTCCTCTTGCTGTGCCTGGGGCATAGCCAAAGAAGGCCACCCCATCTACAAAGGTCCCCGCGGCAGTTGATGCCGTGTGGGTCCCATGTCCTTCGATGTCCCTGGCCGAGTTCATGTTCAGCTTAACCTTAGGATCCGCAGCCTTGATACTCTTGTTGAAAAACCTTGCACCTATGAGCTTTTTGTTGCACATAGAGGTTTTAAACTCTTGTCCCGACTCACACGCTCCCTTCCATTTGGATGGTACCGGAGGCAACCCATCATCCCTAAAGCTCCGACTTTCAGGCCAAACCCCAGTGTCAATGACGCCAATTATGACATCTTCGCCATAGTCTGAGGCAGGCCATAACCCTGTAGCAAAATGATAAGTGTCTTGCCATAAGACACTTTTTAAGTGTCTTACTTTTGCTTAAAAATCATATTATCATATGTTTAAATTGATAAAAATAGTATAATTGAATAGTGGAAGCACACTAAAAGTTAAAAAATGTGTACAATCATCTTTTTATCCATAATCTATCACCTTTCTAAAATACATATATTAGATACCTCGCAGATAGGGTTGATCCGATTGTGGTCTTATTTAGTATTTTATCGACGTAGCTGACAAGTATTTAAGTTTAGCAAATTCATAACTAAACATAATCATTAAAAATTGGTGACTTTAAATGATAAAATATGTTAATTTTGAATTAGGTAAGACATTTAAAAGTGTCTTACCGTAAGACATATATCATCACTCTAACCCTGTATGGGGGTTGAGTGACAAGAAGTCAATGCTCCTAGTTGTGTCAATAGTACCCTTTGTTTCTTTATAGGCAGTGACGCATGCTGGTTTTTTTTTGAGACTTTCGAGCTCATCTGGGGATAACAGTGCACTAAAGCCATGCAAGGCTTTATCGTAACTATAGAGAACCTTAGGTGATGAAGGCAGCATGGATTTGGGATCATTGAATGAAGCCGCGGGTGTAGATGTGGAGGTAAGAGAATCGACAATCGAGGTGTACCAATGATGATGGCTAGTGAATACGGTAGGCATGAGAGTCTTGTCCATGTGAATGATATACGTACACCTTTGAGAGGTTTTTGCAGAAGATATACAAGGAAAATGACCCATTAGGATGAGTATTGCTAAGGTGGTACAAAAATAAGCAACTAAGTTATTCAAAGTGGACATTTTTCTGGTTTTGTTTGTGGTAAGGAATGCAAGAAATTAATGGGGGATTATATAGGCAGATGGTGTTACGGTTCATTTGATCAGTGGGTATGGGGCAACATCAAGACGACATTGAAGGATTGCAGTAGAAGGAACTTTCAGAAGCTTAAGGTCATATGAATCCAACATAAGATAACTAATGGAGAAGCAAGTTTTTCCACAAATCACAAAGACGACTTTGTATTGTCATTTGCTAATATGCATGCCTCAGTAGAATACATGGACCACGTGATGATGGATGTTGAAATCCACATTGAGATTGTTTTAAATTTATGAACATAACATTCTACTAAAAATATAATAAATAAAATTATAACAGATTTTTGAATATTTTTTTTCTGCCTTCGTATGTTTGAAAAGGAACACGTAGAGCTGGATTGAAGCAAACCCCTCCTAAATAGTTAGTCTAATTTCTAGAAAAAAATTTGGATGATATGATCCACAAAAAGAAACAACTCAACTTAATGTAATGACTATTATCTCATATTACTACTAATTATTGCATAAGGCATGTAGAAATATTCTTTTCTAAAATTGAATGTAATATTGAATTAAAATTAACTTATTCCAATGACAATTGTTACGTGAATATTTTTATCCTATATGGCTAATACATATGTCGACTTATCAGTCACTCATATATCATTTATACTCAACTTTAAAACATGTATATACATATGTAAGTGTATATATGTACGCTTGTGCACCCACCAACATACAAATAAATGTATATGTGCTTTTCTCTATGCTCCCCCTCCCAACACGTCATGAGTTATATTGTGAATTTTTACATGTACACAAATATCCAAATATACGATGAACTGTACATAAAGTCATTTGTTTTGTTGTTCATCTAATTAATTTCGCTTGTTTTTAAAAGACAAAAAGTAAATAAGTAGCATTCTCTCTCAAAGATACTATCTAGATTATTTTCATTGAAGACTGAAAGAAGACTCCAATGCAGAACCAAATTTCATAAAACAGCAGGTTGAATATGGAACCCAAATTTTACTAACCAATAAGTTGCATGATTGTCTTCCGAATACACATGGTTAACCTCTACTTTGGAACATAATTTAAGATAAACTAGCATGGATCCATGTTATACACGGTGCATTTGAATGATAAAAAGCTACTTCCGTAAATTTCAACCATAATTATTTGGTTGATTAGAATTGGAAAACAACTACTATTAATTAATCATTCACTAAATGGATAACCAATTAACCACTGATTGATATTGTGTGTGTTCGAATGGTTGATTGACATACCCAATTTAAAGGCGCCTCCTGTAAAGTGTTCAATGTCCCACAATGACTTAATCATGTTCATGTTCAACAGAATTATCCTCTACTTTTTAGTTTTTAGTGCCTTTCGGATTTTATGGGCAATAAAATTTTCGAATATTATTTTATGTCATGTCTAACAGAATTAAAGACTTTTAAAAAGGAAAAGGCAAGAATAAAAACACGAGTATTTTTGTCATCCTCTGCATTCCTTTTATCGTTGCCCTAGTCATCTTATCCGGTGGTTGTAGCCTTCCCTGCTCGTTATATGAATCAATATCCTTTCATGCGAATCTTTCTTTAGTTAGTCATATACATCTTTTCTTCTCAATATAGCATCGTCATATATTATGATTCAAACAATTGTAATGTCATAAGGCCCCATCACGTTCTGATTTTACCGGATGATGACACACATGATAGTTAAAAAAGAGACTATCTTCTTAATTACCCCTCGTAGTAGTGTATGTGTTACATGACAAATGCCTACTATGTTGCAGTCATTGTTGTTTGCAACTTTCCTTCCTGTAGACCTTTGCACCAAACTTTACCTTCTGTCTATATTCCATCAATGTCCATTGTCAAAGTTAAAATATTTATTCGTATGTGGCATGCAAAGATACGGTTGTGGCAATGATGTCATGAGCATAAATAATAATATGCTATCCAAAGTTATAAATATGGTGCTAATAATCATAACATTTTTTTTCCACTGGAATGAGACATACTAGATTTATATACTGTTGTACCAGGCTTGTACAGTTTTGAATTTCAAAAAAAAAAAATAAAGTACAAAAAAATTGAAATTTTAATGCACTGGGCGGTATCTAATAGAAAATACCAGTACTGTCCAGTATTTAATGGTATAGAGTGGTATTTACCCATTTTTTACCAGTATAAACTTGAACAGTGACCTGTACTAGCTTTTTACCGTTATGGTATGGTCTTTATACATTATATCGCTATCATAGAGAGAACGCTTACAAATTCCAGAGTATGCACACAATTGATAATAAAGATGATATGCTTAAATAACAGATAGGATTATGTTTAATAGAAAATCATAGTGAAACATACTAACACTACCAAAAATATTTTAGATAAGATGCTTACTTAATCGCCAAAAAAAGCATAAGCCCTCAAAATTAAATCCTGAAAACAACTATAAAAAGCCCCCATCCTATGCCCACAAAAGTGAAATCCAAAAGAAAAAAAATTTCTTAGTCACAATGCCCAAAACAAAAACGGAAAATATATATCCTAAAATAGCCGCAAAGAAAAAAGGGAAAACTATATCCTAAATCAAGATCAAACAAAAACCAAGTGAATTTATGCATGAGGAAGTTGAAAATTAAACCAACACCAAGTCCATTAAAGTTATCAAGTTCGTAAGTCAAAAGAAGCTCATTCCTTTTCTTCTTTTTCTTTTTTTTTAAATGATATAATGAAGAAAAAAAGCTTACCAATTAAAAATGGACCAAGAAGTATAAACCACAATAACAACAATCCCACATGATTTTTATTTGTTCCACATCATCAAATCTATAATTAAAAAAACAAATTTTAATTGATACTTTTATTGATAATTTGCATAAGTAGCTAAATAAGACCCATTTTGTGGATAGTCTTGCCCACATTTGAACCCAAATTTTGGATTTTTCATTTCGAAAGTAAAAGTGCACTATAAGAGGATTGTATTTGGGACAGCTTACTTATACTTGAGATTGAATGTATGTTCTTATTGTGAATGCTAAAAGACATTTCATCGAACTCCTATTGATCTTTACCATAAGTTAAGCCATTGTAAATTACCTAATCTTTGATGAGAATTCTAAGACTCTTAATCAGATCATTGGCATGATGAAGCAGAGAGAGTGGTGGCCTAGACATCAACAGTTTATATATATATATATATATATATATATATATATATATATATATATATATATATATATGTAACCGATGATCAACATCAATGGGAAAAGGTAAACTGAATTAACCGGTGAGAGAGAGGCCATGAAACTGGAATGAGCGACTGAGGGTTTGGGAAGCGACCCGGATTTTCGAGGTAGCTACACTTTAATAATATATATATATATATATTATATATATATATATATATATATATATATATATATATATATATATATTTATATATATGGTGGGAAACTATTGATTTGGATGTCTTTTATTTTTTTTTTTTTTGGGTTTTGTTTTGTCTTTTTTTTTTTTTTGGCTGAATGGGAAGTCTTTCATTTGTTGATCAAACAATTGAGGACCTTTGAATTTGTTGCAATAAACATTACAGCTCCAAAAGGCAATTATCAAAATAATATCTTTTACAATGATTTTTTTAATTAATGCGAGTTTTCTAATGACCAATCCAATGGTGATTGAATTTTAATAAATCCTAAGGCCTGCAAGATGGCTATTATGTATTATTAGATATATATTTAGAATTAGATACAGAAAATTGCACTCTAGATCAGTCTTTTCTTAATTATCTTTCCAACCATCTACAAGCAGACGTAAATGGTGGAAAAGTTCTATATGAAAGCAATCTTAATCTAATGCTTGAAAAGTTCTAATTTTTTACAATTTAGATAAATCATATGGCCTACAGAAATGTTGTTATGTATTATATAAATATAGATATAGATAACTACATCCTGGATAAGTTTTTTGCCCAATTATTTTTCCAACCATCTAGCTACAAGTAGCTGTCACAAAATTAAAATAATCTACATGAACACTAAATAAATTCACTCCATATATTTTTTTTTTTGAAAACATTGTGACGTTTGATCTATTAATTAATATTATGATCATTGTTATCGCCCCTTTAATTTGAAATACATGCAAAGATACGTTTTTATCAAATACGGCAAATTTCAACACGAAATTAAGGACTATACATTATTAACTTTTGAAAAGAAGCCCCTACTAGAGGTCGCATGAGCAAGAGGGTTGATGATGATTTTCATAATTAAGTCCAAAATTTATTTTTAATATTCAACTATTAATTTAATTTTTTTGGTTAAGTTAGATGTTGAATAAATGTTGGAGCCTTCCTTAAAAAAAATGTCTTTGAGTTCCAATTCTAATATTCTCCTTACCTAATTATTGTGCAAGGTAAGAGAACCTTTGCATCATTTATGTTTCAAACTCAAAGAGAATTTTCACAAAAAGAAGTGTTAAGAGTAAAACCAAATATTCTTAACTTTCAACCATTAATTTATTGTAATAACTAAAAATTTTTAATGTCAGGGTAATGACTTAAATTAATAATTTCATGAGTTATGTTTTATCTTATTAGCTAAAATTAGGCTAATATTTGTATGTCTATTAAAATGAATAATTTTATAAAATTATGTTTCCAATTTTGGTGACTTATTATGCGAACCCAAAACTTTAGCAAATACTTGGGTATTAAACCGAGCAAGATTAGTGGAGTTACATTGGGCAACATTGAAACCAATTGGGCTTGGGGTTACTTAGGCCCAAATGTTTTATGCTTTAGGGAAACAAAACAAAAAAGTAAAAGGGGTTGGCGCTTCTTTCTCCTTCGCAATAGAAACAAGCAAAACGGGGGACAACGTTCTGATTCCTCTTTCTTGCGACCCAGCCTGGAGAGAGAGAGAGAGAGAGAGATTGTTTAAGTAACTCGAACGCTTAAAAATCCCTTGATTACTTCCAGAAATCGTTTAAGTATGCTATCGAGTTGGAAAACAATTTGAATTACGAATAAATGTTTACAATACGCTTAAAGGTGTGCGTTGACAAGTGGTAAGTGATCTGCAATGACATGGCAAGTGCTTTAAGATATGTGGTTAACTGTGACTGTTGGGCCATGCATTTGATAAGAGTGAGTTGTAATTAGATATTACAAGCTCTTTTATAACTTATTTGATGCTTCACACAACCACATGGAGTCTTGAGTTAGGTATGAACTGTTTTGCATCCGAAACATTGAGAAATTGAGATCATGACTGCATCTACTAGCTTCTAAAACAAGCTTTAATGTCACATTCCTTGATAATTGAATGGTCATATGGTCGTTAACTTCTTTATAAGCATATTTTACTAAAATGAGTGGTTTTATGCTTTCAAAAGTCGACTTGAATTCATTAAGGCTTTTTAGCACTCTTGAGAATGAAAATGCGATTATTTGTGATACAATGAGAATTTTGATGCAAGTATATTTAAAGTGACATGCATATGAAATGTTTTTGGCTAGGAGAATGTTGCTAAATGTTTAGTAGACTTGATATGCGGGAACAGTAACTCCTAAGGAGTAGACCCATAAGTGGAAACCCTAGAAGACCCTGACGCGAGTAATAGTCTACTGATTATAAGAGTGCCTTGGGATAACATGTAGGGCGAGTGTAGATCTCTCTTAGGGTAAGTGTAGATCTCTCCTAATTAGTAGGAATATGAGAATCCGATACCCCACGAAATGATTTTATACTTGTTACGTGATAAAAAACCTCATTCGAGGATTATACTAGTGCAAAGATTTAGAAAAGTGCATGTACTCTTGAAAAGAGCTTTTATTGAATTCCAAATGATTTTTACGTGAATAATGATTATTTTATAAATGCTTACTTTGGTTTAAATGATGGTGATTGCCCTTATGCATTAATCCCAATTTCTTACTAGAAGAATCCCACTTGGTGATTTTAATTGAACTCGTTGATGATGGGTGTTTATGTGTGACCTAAGGCTCTACTATTCTTAATACCTGGGTTCCTGTGTGAGTCAGTTTGCTACTAAGTCAGGTATGCCTGCTATGTGAGGTTATGCAAGTAAGTGTCACCACTACTCTACAAAAGACATGGTCAGGCGCGTAGAGAACTCTTGTGTACGGAATAGAAGAAGGGTAGGGATACCATCGAAGGTTTCTAAGGTAATAACGAAAATGGGAGGCCTTGTCCGCTCTTTATTCCCCTTTTCCCCAGGTTCTTAAATGACAAATAGAAGTGGGTTTATAGGAGCCAAGTTGGAACTATGTGGATGTATACGTAGATTCATGACTTGAACGATGTAATATGATGTGTCCCTAGATTTCTAAATATAGGTAAGTACTTTGGATAATATATTGCATATTGAATAACAGTCGCTCTGAATGGCTATGTGGGCTAACCATCTGAATAATTGGTTGTTTGGTTTAGTTGTTAATTATTTTTAGGATGTAAGCCCAAGTGCTCCGAATTTGTGATCTGTTAAGCTGTACATTTTATTTTTTTCTTTTTATCGAACTTTATACTTGGCGCACTTTTTGGCCCATAGAACTGTGGTATCCAGCGTGTAGCCATTGAACTGGTTGGTTATGTCCTTTATATATAATCAATTATATGGACCAAATGTAAGGCTTTAAGCCTACGTTTTAGTCAAGTTTTAGGCGGAACCCTATCCGTTTCGCTCCAGAATTTTAAGAAACCACTAACACTTCTATCGCTACGGGTAGGGGTGTTACAGATGATATTAGAGTAAGGTCCTGCAACAATAGGCCGCGACCTGAATCTTGCATTTTAGATAGTCACCTAGGAGCGACTTTGTGACGATGTGACACATGGCGTGCTTTTTGTGCATGAATGTGTTTTTGATATGACCGTTTGTGCGTTTGATTAATTATATGTGACTTGAGTAAGCCGATTGATTGAAAAACTGAGCTATTTGCTAGATTATGGGCTAAATGACTTGTATTCTCGTGAATTAGTTAAGTGTTGGCTCAATCAGTAATTTTTTTGTGCATGCACCCTTGATGATTTAACTGAAAGTTTAAAGTTCGCTTGGTTTGAACTCAACAATTGAAAATGTCTTGACTCCAACCTCAGTCTTTGCCCTTAAGGTGCGATTTGCTCCTTGGGCCCATAATGGAGTTAGTAGAAGTACTCAAAGCTTAGTAGAGAGAGAGCCAGGAACAGTTAAACTATTTTCTTTGAAGACCTAGAGACTTTGAAAGTTAAGGTCTTTCCTAATTAGTGAGTTAGGGTTTTATTTTTGCATTAAAAGACCTTTCTAATCAATTGGTTATGTCTTGTCGTTGTATCCGAAGACTTACATTCACTTTGCAATAATACTTGAGCCTAGTTCTATGAGCGTGAATTCGTATATGTAATCGATGTTTTGAGTGTGCACCTGCTAGGAGGTATACGATGCTAGATGTGCTAATGATAATATGCTAATATGCGATTAAAGATTGCCTTACGCGATTAAATTTAATCTTTTTAAACTGTACAATTTTTATGTGAATTCTCCATTGCTCAAAATGCGAAGATTTTGAAGTATTGAGTCTTTTCTAATGATAGAATCAGATTTTGCACTCATATTCAGAACCTGCATCTATTCTAAAGAAATGCAAGGCTTAAATTCAGGAGTGTGTGCCTCTATATGTGAGTGGATGTTATTTATGAATGTAGCTATGTCGAGATATCTATCTCACTAGACTGGCTAATAATGAACCCTTACAGAAGTAACTAGAGATTATCCTCTGTATTTAGAGGTCATGCCAGATTGTGTTTTCCTTTGCGAGATTTCTGAATTAATTAAAGGGATTAAGTGAGACCTTCATATGTACGGATGCAATTTGAATAATACTGGTGTATCTCTCTTGTACGTTGTATAAGCGTATTTCCCGACTTTCCGTATGATTGTGGTCATTGCTTGCTCATCATCATTACTATTCTATGCATAGTTGATGGCTTGATGTTGTTTATATATCACATTTCATGGTTTACATTGTGCAACTACTATCGAGTTGGTCATGCGAAATGATTTCTATCGTACGGGCTGATATGCTTGTTATGGGATTAATAGAGCCCTGGTTGTATCAACCTTAGTACACCTAAAGGGGAAATAAGAAGAAGAACATGATAGACTTTGGAATTGTTATACCACGTATGCCACCTAATGACCTCCTGGGCCCATACCTTTCAAACATTTTCCTAAGCATTAACACCGAGTGCAGAAACCAAGAATCTATATGGAAGGCAGAACCTTTCCTTCCATACTACAAGCTCTTGCAACTACTACGATCACCTCAAGAGATAGGGTGCCTCATAGAACGTCAATGTATATTCGTAAGACCAATAATGCTATTCTCTTTACCTTGAAATGATTGTGAGCTTGTGGGTGGCTAGCTCTGATCAGTCGGGGAGCGACCAAGACTTACCCTTTAGGTATAGGTTATAACAAAGGGATTGCATCTTTGGGCGATCATGGAGGTACATCATTACATGACAATGAGTGAGTTTAGATGTTTTTGAGTATCAATGTGGCCATGCATGTAATGTTAAGCTCGTGCGAGCATATTCAGTCAGTCAGGTTCATTAGGGAATTGTCCTTGGCGAATTTGTGAATAAATTGCCTGATGTGTACACCTCTGGGGGTGGTTATGTATATAATGGGGTTGGATGAACCACTTGACTTATACGATAAGTGGAGTGATGGGATGTTGGATTGCTAATTGGACTAATCTTAAGTACCCTCATTTCCTTCTAATTAGTTTCAGTGGCTACTTAATCATGCATGTAGTAACATGACCTTGTGACCATAGAATTTGGTATTCGCAGATACATATCCTTGTGTATTTTAAGCTTGAATGGATGACATGCCAGTGTACCTACAATAGGAGTTAAATTTATGACCCTAAGATTTATGAATGAGTATTTGTGACTAGTCATTCTCATGACTAATAGGAGTGCCATAAAATGACGTGATTAAGTTGTCTTACATTATGCACTACGCAATGAACTTGCTGGACAATCCTTGAAGTTGTGCTATGAGTTAGCCAATGCGATTATTGTCGCTCGTGCTTAGGGGTTGTTCTAGTGTCGTACGACCAAGTTACCATTCTATGTGCTGCCATCTCGCGGCCATATGAACCAACGACTGCATGAGTATGCAATTGCCTATGTACCTTATATGACATGGTGATGCATTAGGTATGGCTTAGTTGTGTTACGAACCTGGATATGTACTTGCGATACTCTAAGTGCAGCGTAAAGGACCTAGAATCATATCTATAAGCCTGCCAATCTATTTGCGTATTTATGTGATATTCGAGATAACTAATTCCACACGATGACTTGGAATGGAGCTCCCCATTAGCCAAGCCACTGTGATTATCTTGTCCATGTGTTCATTTAGCTATGCATACTGGTTAGAGACCTTTTGCTTTGATAATTATGGTCGCAAGAATAATAGGAGGCATTAGCCTAAGAGCACTAAGGAATTGCTTCCCTTACCCTATGTTACTTTCCATGTTGCCATCCATAATCCACAGGAACTAGAAGGATCTTAAGTGATAAACCTTATTGAAAATAACCTTGCCAGGTAGCTGAATTAAGGATCACTCTTTAGATGCATTAGTGAATGTAAGGACCTTACACCAATCCAACCCCTATGCCTCCTTCTCGCGACCTGTACATGAGGAATGTACTAAACCTGAGCAGCCCATCGGCCTACATTCTTAGCATAACATTTTCCTTCACAAGTTGCCTCTCTACTCGATAATTGATCTCCCAATGCATTGCCCAGAGATTTTCTCATTACGTGTACGTAGTAGCAATTGATATTGATTGTTCCTATTTTCGGTATGCTAAGTTGTGGCTCTACGTGGTGCTGTTGCAAACTTATGTATTGTTTGCATGTTTTTATTATTCGTGTGGTGCTATGCGATGCTATGCAACGTTCTTGCTACATGGTAGTGAGGTAGAAACCCTAATCAATTGACTTGATCATAAAATAATTTGATTCTTACATGCTTTAGGATCAAATTGATTCCGATGTGTACCGTGACTTGGCCTTATTGGTGCCACTAATTGTTATACATAAATGGTTCCTTATATGCCAGCTTATGCCCTTCAATGTAAAGTGGTTTTTGTTCTAACTTCTGTTTTGACTTGAGTTTAAAAGGGGTATCCATGGTAACTCGGTTGCCCCTTTTCTACATGATTTGCCTTAGGCATCTTAATAGAGGGAGTAAACGCTTGAAGAGGATCATTGAGAAGGAATTGGATACGTTAAACCTTCTATTTTACTGATTTGAAAACTATATTTAGTTGTAAATTATGATTTTGGATTCTATTGTGAATTTAGATGATTTTTGCCACCTGTATGCAAATCATGTTATCATCACCTAGACTTTAGAATTTCGAGGACAAATTTCTTTTAGGGTGGAAGAATGGAGTAGCTGAAAAATTTTAATGTCAGCGTAACAGCTTAGATTAATAATTTTATGAGTTATGTTTTATCTAATTAGCTCAAATTAGGCTAATATTTGTATGTCTACTAAAATGAATAATTTTATAAAACTTAGTTTCAAATTTTCATGACTTATTATGCGAACCCAAAAATTTAGTAAATACTCGGGAATAAAACTGAGCAAGATTAGTGGAGTTAGATTGGGCAATGTCGAAACCAATTGGGCTTGGGGTTACTTAGGCCCAAATGTTTTACAGTTTAGGGAAACAAAACAAAAAAACAACTAGTAAAAGGCGCCAAAGCCCCTTTCTTCTTCACAATAGAAACAAGCAGAAGGGGAGAAGGGGTTCTGCTTCCCTTTTCTGGTGAGCTAGCTCTGCAACCCCATCTCGAAGAGAGAGAAAGAGAGGGGAAATGGAGGGGAAAGACTGAGAGAGAGAGAAACAGAGAGAGAGAGAGAGAGAGAGAGAGAGAGAGAGATTGAGCGAGAGAGAGGCAGCAGCGGTGATGATCGCAGCTATCACACAGCTAGGCACCGGCGAGGAGGCGAGCAGGTGGCTGCTGGCACTGCATGCTGTGAGAGTGAGGTGAGAAGGTGGGTAACGAAACCCTAACGACCCAATCCTTCTTAGCTCCACCGCAAACACTTTCTCCCTTACCAGTGGTGGGCTTCAATCCGACTAGTACATCAGAAAAGGGGGAGTAGATAAACGGCAATTGCAAGTGGGTGGAAGAAGGCCCAAAGCATGACCCGAGTCGCCAAATAGCCCAGGTGTTAGGTCCTTAAGCTTGGATCAAGGTGTTTGATTCTCGATTCCCTAACCCATTAATAATTTGCAAAGTTTTCCCCGTTCGTTTATTGGTTGATTCGGTTGTAAAGAGGAATTCTGCATGATTTGAGACTTATGGGTCATCGGTGGATTGTTTAAGGTCAATTAAAATGAGTTGGGATTGGAATTGGAATAGAAATAATTTTGCGGATTATTGTGGACGCTGCTGTGAAGAGAGAGTTTGGGTTGTGTGAAAATCTGTGAAATTTCGAAGTGTAGTTTCATGTTTTGATGCCTTGTATTACCTGTTATCTGCCTAAATCTGGTTGTAGCAAGTTGTTTAATCGAGTTATGGTTTTGTTAGCTTTTGATTTACGTGTATACTATGCGTGCATGTCATGGTTGAGTTCTATGCCAAAGCACTGCAATCTTAGTTGTTCCAGAATACTTGTTTTGTTTAAGGTCTCATACTAAATTATTTGTGAATTAGAAGTCATTTTGGTTGAAGCTCGCTTGATTCACTTTAACCATGTACCACCATTCTCACATTGATTCTTTTGAATAATTAAATTTCTCAAGTAATTGGCTTAAGAGTCATTTGTTCGTTTCAATTACTAGAATAACGTCCTGATTACTTAAACAAGTAACTCGAACATTTAAAAATCCCTTGATTACTTTCAAAAATTGTTTAAATAAGCTATCGAGCTGGAAAACAATGTGAATTATGAATAAGTATGTTTGCAATATGCTTAAAGGTGTGCATTGATAAGTGGTAAGTGATTTGCTTTAACATGGCAAGCGCTCTGAGATATGTGGTAAACTATGACTGTTAGGCCATTTGATTGATGAGAGTGAGTCGTAATTAGATGTTACAAGCTCTTTTATAACTTATTTGATGCTTCATGCGACCGTATAGTGCCTTGCATTGGGTATGAGCTGCTTTGAATCTAAAACATTGAGAAAATGAGGCGTTTATACATGATTATATCGACTAGCTTCTAAAATAACTTTTAATGTCACATTCTTTGATAAGTGAATGGTCATATGGTTGTTAACTCGTTTATAAGCATATTTTATCAAAATGAATGGTTTTATGCATTCAAAAGTGGACTTGAATTCATTAAGGTTTTTTAGCACTCTTGAGAATGAAAATGTCATTGTTTCTGATACAATGAGAATTTTGATGCAAGTGTATTTGAAGTGAGATGCATCTGAAATGTGTTGGGTTAGAAGAATGGGGAAAAATATTTTGACAAATGTTTAGGGAGTAAACCCGGTATGGGGGACCCTAACTCCTAGGGATTAGACCCAGAAGTGGGAACCCCAGAAGACTATGAATTTTGTCTTGAACTTTACCGCAAGCGCATGATGGCAATTGTAGTTAGCAACGGTGAGTACGGGTCGTATTCCATAGACAACTGGGTTCTAGCCACCAGATCGACTTTAACACTCAATTCAGGCAAAATGGATTTAGATTGATAGGAACTGAACACTACAAAGACAGTTTAATTCGATAATGAGAAAGATCTTAGATTGGGATTCACCACACTATTATACTTTTTGGAACTTGAACTAGATCGTGCAAACATGCCCATGCAAATGAGTGAATTGGAATGATTATAAGTTGGAATGCGTGTACACCTATTTTCGTAAGTCATTAGACTGGCTAGTTAATCCTATTTATCTATTATCGTGAAACTAGAGTCAACAAAGCCACATGATTGAGTAACCTGTAATTCCCAATTAAAACCCTAACTATTTTCATGTTAAGAAATCAATCGCTTGCAGAGTACTTCTAAGTAAAGAATTCAACTTGCGTTGATCTCCCAAAACCTCACTAAGGACATGAATACATCCCTCTCAGGCAATTCATCGAACACATGGTGTACTAAGTGAGAATTCAATCATAAACATGGACATTCATTCACAAAAGCCTAGAACATGATCCCAAACCGCATAATAGGGGCTAATCCTAACCTAAGATAGGGGATTTAGCCGCTAAATATCACAACAATCACAATCACAAGCAAGAGACTGAAGAACATTTATTTAGGACAAAAACTTGAATTGAAACTACAAGAGAGAAGGGGGAGAGAAGTGTACCCAAATTTGATAGCAATGATGAATCTAACTATAAACTTTCAATTCAACTTCAAATCTAACCTAGATTAATGTGTAAAAGTGCTCAAGAAAAACCCTCAAAATTGCCTCCCAAAAGTCCTATCAAAGAAATTCCAAGATGCCTCAAAACGGCCCTCGAAAACGAATTAAGTTGCATAGGGCCGAGGCACGGCACGACCATGCCACGTGACACGGGGTACCCGAGTCGTATCTCTGGCCACGACCGGCTGAAAAATTTCAGCATGGCGTGGTCGGGCCTATGGGCATGGGGTACCTGTGCCAATTCTTTGGATCCTGCTGACTTCTTTCTTGCCTTGAGATTCGTCTTCTTGGCCCTCCTTTCTACTAATATTAGCGGATTTTCTCGTTTTCTTGACAGAAACTCCTAAAAATACGAAAAATCACTATATGAGCACAATTTAGACCAACGGAGGTAATTTGACCCTTTTTCCTCAAGATCAAACATGAAAACAATGGAAAAAGAGATCAACTAGGGGATAAAATGAGGTCGAGATAGAGGTTTATCAGTAACGAGTGTAATGATCCACTATAAGAGGCTCAGGGGGTAATATCAAGCTGAGTGTGGATCTCCCCTAGGGCGAGTGTAGATCTCCCCTAATTACCCGAATATGAGAAATTGATGCCTCATGAAATGATTTTATACTTGTTATGTGATGAAAGCTCCTCATTCGAGGATTATACTAGCGCAAGAATTTGGAAAAGTGCATGCACTCTTGAAACGAGCTGTTATTAAATTCCAAATGATTTTTAAAATGAATAACGACTGTTTTATAAATGCTTACTTTAGATTGAGTGATGGTCCTTGCCTTTATTCATTAATCCCAATTTCTTACTCAAAGAATTCCACTTAGTGACTTTAGTTGATGTTAGAATGTATAAAGTTTTGATGATAACAAATCCAAGTGTTGTTGTTGTTGCTCCAAACAGGCTTTCCAAACAGGACCTTACTGCTGTTCTCAATGTATTAAAACTGCTTGACTAATGGTTTATCAAGAACAGGTACTCAAGTCAGCAATGTAAGAACACCTGTGAGGAACAGGCTCTGTGAGGTGTTTTGAAGCATATCCTGAGAAGTGTTTGAAACATAAGATATGTGCAGCTGTGACAAACAGGTTCCGTGCGGTGTTTGAAGCATATTCTGTGAAGTGTTTGCAGCAAAGTCGTTCTACAAGATGACTAGTGGTTACAACAAGATGTCTTGATTTGAGTTGGTTTTATATTTTTAGACTCTTGTTAATATGCCAATTAGAAAGTTTTAATTTACCACTCACTGGAAACGGTTTTGCTTTTCGAAAAATATTTCGGATCACCCTTCAGAACAACCCTGGAAACAGGGCGATCAGGGTGTTTCCAGAATAAGCTGCGAAAAACTGCTTTGCACGATTTTTATCTTTTGGATTTTGAGCAGCTTCTTCAAAGATTTGCAAGAAAGATTTTTCTATGGAGTATCTTATTCTTTACCCTAAAAAACGGTTATCAAAAATCTTAAGGGATTTGCAAAATCTTTTTGAATAAAAAGAATATCCAATTTTTGGCAAGTGGATAAGGTAGTTGAGAAAAACATGGGCTAGCTGCTGAAGAACACCGCCTTATGCACGCGGTTCAGGAAGTGTTTTCAGCTCATGTCACCTTACCCCTTGTAGCTAAAGGATTCTATTTTCTCTAGGATTTTAGTTTCCAAAAATTTCAGAAATAGTTTTTCCATCCCTTGTAGGTAAAGGATTCTATATTCTTCAGATTTTTTAGTTTCCAAAAATTTGATGAATTGTGTTCCAAGCACTATAAAAGGCGGCTTCTTACAATCTTGGACACATCGGTTTTCAAGAGAAAAAATCTGAGTTCATGAGCTAAAACGTTTGAAAAGAAAACCGAGCCTTGTGAGTGAATTAATTGAGCTTTCAAAGTTGGCATACTAGGACTTCATTGTACCCTATATTAGCTTAGTTGAGAAGCATTGTAATAGGGTGTTTTTTTCTTTACATTCTTCTTTCACAAGAGTGAGTAGAGTGTGTGTCCAAATCAAGGGGATTTTGGACGTGGGGTAACTTGTCTTAGGGAAGACAGGTTACGTGTGTTACAAGTTGTAACAAGGTGTGTTACTATTGTAACGTGATTAGCCCGTTTAGTGAAGTGTTTAAATCCTACACGAGGTAGGTCGTGGTTTTTAACCTCAGTTGGGCTAGAGGTGTTTTCCACGTAAAAATCCTGTGTCCATTATTTCCGCATTCAATTTTGTTGGATTTTCGCTTCTGCTTATCTCAGAAACAACCTGTGCGAACAGGGTCTAAGACTGTTTGTCAGCAACTTGCGAAAATCGGACACCACAATTCACCCCCCTCTTGTGGTTGTGTACTCTCTAATTCAACAAGTGGTATCAGAGCAGGTTCTCCTTTGAAAAGCTAACACCTTTGAGAGATCCTTGAAGATGAGTACTCCACAAGGCATGCTTGAAGGTCAATCCATAACTCGTCCACCATACTTTAATGGCCAACACTATAGTTGGTGGAAGAATAGGATGGAAAACTACATCCAAGCTGAGGACTATGAGTTGTGGATGCTCATCAAGCATGGACCACTCATCCCTAAGAAAACAATTGAAGATGGAAAGTCAATCCCCAAGGAGCCTAAGGAGTTCAATGCTGAAGATTACAAGATGATGGAGAAGAATGCCAAGGCCAAGAAACTCCTATATTTTGGCCTAGGTCCTGATGAATATACTCGCATATCTGAATGTGAGTCGGCCAAAGAAATCTGGGATGCTTTGCAAGTAGCTCACGAAGGGACCAATCAAGTAAAGCAATCCCGGATCGAATTGCTTATGAGAAAGTATGAGCTGTTCGAGATGGGTGATCGGGAAAGTGTGATGGACATGTACACTTACTTCACTCACATAACGAATGAGTTGAAATCCTTGGGAAAATCCTTCACCACCGAAGAATTGGTAAGGAAGATCCTAAGAATTTTACCTCATTCTTGGGAAGCGAAAGTAACGGTCATCCAAGAAGCTAAGGACATGAACAAGATCACCCTAGATGAGCTGATTGGCAACCTCCAAACATATGAACTTAGGAAATATTCTCAACAGAAAGATGAGACAAAGAGAGAACGAGGTCTTGCACTAAAGGCCTTAGAAGATGATTCTGATTCTGAGGAGGAGGAGATTGCCATGATGACTCAAAAATTTAAGAAGTTCTTCAAGAAAGTCAAAGAAAACATCAAAAGGAAGGACTTCGGCAAAGCCAGGAACACCCCTCGGGAACAGTTCACTGGGTGTTTCAAGTGTGGTAAGCTGGACCACATTGTGAGAAACTGCCCACTGCACAAGGAAGAACAAGAACCCGAACACCCCAGAAAACAGGGGAGGAAACAGGGTGTAAGCAGCTCAGCGAAAAGGTTCTCAAAAGCTATGCTCGCGGCCTGGGGAGATTCAAGTGAGGATGAGGAAGGGTCTAGAGCTGGGGAAGCTGATGTAGCACTCATGGCAAAGAGTGACACTGATTCAAATGATGGGTCAACGGATAGTCTGACTCAACTCAAGAACAAGGTACGTGGTCTAAATAAATCAACTCTTGAGAAATTAGTGTATAATATAATGGATATATGTGCTGAATTAAAAGGGAAGTTCGAGATTTAGAACTTGAAAATGAAACCCTTAAATTAGAAAAGCTTGAAGTTCACAAAGAGACTCTTGCCTTGCATGAAAACATCAATGTGCTTAAAGAAACTCTACTCATGAAAGAAGAGACTTATTCCACTAAACTGACTGAGTTAGAAAAAGAATCTCTTGACTTAAAAGGTAAGGTCGAGTCTTTGCTGGAAGAAAACAAAAACTTGCTTGAAAAAATAAAACACTTAGAATCGGACCTTGCCGCAAACAAGCTCTGGAACAGGTCCTCAAGGGCGTTGGAATGGTTAAACACTCATCATAGTCAAAATAGAAGAGGACTAGGTTTTGTGCCTAAGATGACCTACCCAGTGAATAACAAATATGTGGGATTACCTGAAAATATTATTTGTTTTCATTGTGGTAAAACGGGGCATTATCGATATGCTTGTCCTATAAGAAAGTATGCCATTAAAAAGAACTCAGTGCATGTAAAACAAATGTGGGTTAGGAAAGATGAGATTTACACGTCTAAAGGAATGGGACCCAAGTGGATCTGGGTTCCCAAAACTAACCCTTGATTTGTTTTGCAAGCTGAAGTGAGAGAGAACAACCCAGCAAACAACCCAGCAAACAGTGCAAGAAACAGTCTAGGGAATAGGCAGCAGTGGTATGTTGACAGTGGGTGTTCGAGGCATATGACTGGTGAAAAATTCAATTTTCTCTCACTTACAGCATCAGAAGGAGGGAGTGTAGCATTTGGAAACGGCAAATCTGGGACAATTGTCGGTATAGGTAAGATAGGTGAGTCACTCTCCCATTCAATTGACAATGTTTATTTTGTGGATGGTTTAAAACACAACTTGCTAAGTGTGTCCCAACTGTGTGACAAAGACAACCTAGTAGTGTTCTCTCCAACACGTTGCTTGGTTGTAAACATGAACACAGGAGATGTTGTGTTGAGGGGGAAGCGACACAAAAATGTTTATAAAGTGTGTATTTCTACTCTTCCCCAAAATAATTTGACTTGTTTGAGTGCCTTAAAAGATGATGTTATGCTTTGGCACAAAAGACTAGGTCATGCAAGCCATTCTCTTTTGAACAAACTTGTAACCAAAGATTTAGTAGTTGGCTTACCTTCCATCAAATTCAATGATGACAAGGTATGTGATGCATGTGCCAAAGGCAAACAAGTCAAAAATTCATTTAAGTCTAAAAAGTGTATAAGCACTACTCGACCCCTTGAATTAATACATATGGATCTATGTGGTCCAATGAGGATCATGAGCCGAGGTGGCAAGAGGTATGTGCTTGTGATAGTGGATGACTACTCTCGTTTCACTTGGACTTTGTTTTTGGCTTCTAAAGATGAAACTTTTAAAAAATTTCTTGCTTTCATTAAAAAGACTGAAAACAGGGTAGGACATTCTTTGGTATGCATAAGGTCTGACCATGGTACAGAATCTGAAAATTCGAGCTTTATTGACTATTGTAATGAGCATGGTGTTGATCACAATTTTTCAGCTCCAAGAACACCCCAACAGAACGGGGTGGTAGAGCGCAAAAATCGTACTCTAGAGGACATGACTAGAACAATGCTTGTTGCTAGTGGTCTTCCTAGAAATTTTTGGGCTGAAGCTTTAAACACATCATGTTACATTATAAATAGATGCATGATTAGACCTGTTCTTAACAAAACTCCTTATGAGATCCTCAAAGGAAGAAAACCAAATATTTTGCATTTGAGAGTTTTTGGGTGTAAATGTTTTGTGCATAATAATGGAAAGGATGCCTTAGGGAAATTTGATCCAAGGAGTGACGAGGCAATATTCCTCGGTTACTCCTCACATAGTAAGGCATACAAAGTATTTAATAAGAGAACCTTGTGTGTTGAAGAAAGTGTGCATGTGCTTTTTGATGAAGCTAACTCTCTAAGTGAGAATGATGCACAGGAGGAAGACCTCGAATTAGGTCTTGTTAAAAAAGACATGCTGCTTCAAGATGAACCAGGTAAGGATCAACCTGAGAGATTAAGGCCTGAAGCTGTTCTTCAAGAAGGTAGGCAGGGTGTGAACCAAACAGGGGGAAACAGAGGTGGAACCCTGTTCGGGACAACATCAACCGAACCCTTCTGAGATAATTTCAGGAACAGGCTCCCAAATAGGCTTGGGAACAGGACCTGAACTTGTTTCGCCAAGTATTCCAGCTAGGATGGAGAGCATATCTGTGAACCCACTTTCACCACGATCATGGAAATACCAAAGTTCACATCCTCTTGATCAAATTTTGTCTGATATTAATGCAGGAGTTCAAACTAGATCTAGGCTTAAAAATTTCTGTGCTTTCTATGCTTTTCTCTCAAAAATTGAGCCTAAGAATATTAATGAAGCTCTTGCAGATTCAGATTGGGTCACAGCCATGCAAGAAGAACTCCATCAGTTCGAAAGAAACAAGGTATGGCACCTTGTGCCACGGCTACAGAATAGAACAATCATTGGAACCAAGTGGGTGTTCCGTAACAAGCTAGATGAGTGCGGAACAGTCACTAGGAACAAGGCCCGGCTGGTGGTTCAAGGCTACAATCAAGAAGAGGGAATTGATTATGAAGAGACTTTTGCACCTGTTGCAAGGATGGAAGCCATTCGAATCTTGATAGCTTTTGCAGCCCACATGGAGATCAAGTTATATCAAATGGATGTTAAAAGTGCGTTTCTAAATAGGTACCTTAAAGAGGAAGTGTATGTCAAACAACCCCCGGGTTTTGAAAGTAATGAATTTCCTAACTATGTTTTCAAACTTGACAAAGCACTTTATGTTTTAAAACAAGCTCCTAGAGCTTGGTATGAGCGGTTGTCAAGCTTTTTATTGGAAAATAATTTTGCAAGAGGCAAGGTAGACAATACCTTGTTTCTAAAATCTAAGGGGGAACATTTGTTGATTATCCAAGTATATGTCGATGATATCATATTTGGTGCAACTCATCATGAATTGTGCAATGAATTTTCAAAAATGATGAGGAGTGAGTTTGAAATGAGCATGATGGGTGAGCTTAATTTCTTTTTAGGCTTGCAAATCAAGCAAACTTCAAACGGCACCATGATCCATCAACAAAAGTATATTAAGGAATTACTTAAGCGTTTTGGGATGGAGTCAGCCAAGCCCATTGATACTCCCATCTCTCCTTCAACTAGGTTGGTAATGGATGATGGTAGTCCCTCAGTTGAGGAGAAATCCTATAGGGGCATGATAGGGTCACTCTTATATCTAACTGCTAGTAGACCTGACATTGTTTTTAGTGTTGGTCTATGTGCACGTTTTCAGTCAAACCCTAAAGAAACTCATCTAAAGGCTGTTAAAAGGATTTTTAGGTACTTAAGACATACACCTGATCTAGCCTTATGGTATCCTAAAGGTTGCAACTTTGATCTTGTTGGGTATGCTGATGCTGATTACGCAGGTTTCTTGGTTGATAGGAAAAGCACCTCAGGTATAGCTCACTTTCTTGGACCTTGTTTGGTATCTTGGGCAACCAAGAAACAACTCTCTGTTGCCTTGTCCACAGCAGAAGCTGAGTATGTGGCAGCTGCATCTTGTTGTGCTCAGTTATTATGGATAAGACAACAACTCAATGACTTTTTTGTTGACATAGGATGCATTCCTATTTATTGTGACAATACAAGTGCAATTAACATTGCCAAAAATCCATGTCAACACAAAAGAACAAAACATATTGACATTCGTCATCATTTCTTGAGAGACAATGTTGAAAAGGGAGTGATCTCAATGAATTTTTGTGCCACTGAAAATCAAATTGCTGATATATTCACAAAGGCATTGAGTAGAGAACAATTTGAAAGGAATAGACTCGAACTAGGCTTAATTAGAACAACCTGACCAACCTGTTCTCTCTCCCTGTTTGCAAAATTTAAAAGACGGGTACAACATGTTAAATTTTTGTTTGCAATCAACTTGTGTGCTATGTTTAGCATATGTGAGGTTGCAACTTGCTGACACTCGTTGAGGTCTAATGAGATTGCCCTTATTGTCCAATGTTACCGAGCAAGTAACCTCAAGAACAAGCATCAGAAACAGGTACGCCTCTTGTTTGTCAAATGTGTGCAACAAATTGAAAACTGCTAATCTCTTCCCGAGGCGTGTGCAATAAATGCTAAAGTCCGTTGCAAAAACGGGCAAAATCTTTTAAAGATTTCGCACGTCTCTCTCTCCCTTTAAAGCTCTTGCTCAATCTCTCACCTCCACCGAAACTCTCTTGCTTTGAAACTCTGTTCAAGAAACCCTAATCTCTCTCCTTCCTCTGAAAAATGGCGTTCCCCATTAGCTTCGAGAGCTCCTCGACCTTGACCCAGGGCAACCAGACACAGGGCACAGTCTTGCAAACAGCCACAACCCTGTTTGCACCTACACAATTTCTGACGGCCCTCATGGAAGGTAAAAATACTGAAACTCCTCGATTCATTGCCTATAAACCTTTTGGGTTTTTGAAAAGTATCGACCTTAGAACAGTGAATTTGAAATTGGAAGACATCCCGTACAAATTTAGGTGGGAATTGATTTTGTTTGGTGAAACGGGCGCATGTCAACCCCAAGAACTTGTTGGGGCATCTGAAAGAGAAATTGGGGGCTTTAGATGAACTTTTTCTGTTGGACTATGGGTTAGATGACATCAACTCATTTGGGCTGTTTCCTGAGCATGAAACAGGGTCAGAAACAGGGCCTGAAGTTTTTAAGGAGAACCTAGGGGAGGATTTGTCAAGAGAAGAAGGGGGAAGTAGTGGTCAACTGGAGGAGGCCCCTGCCAAAACTGAACAAGCCACACCGGTACCACCAACCGGTGAGAAACGCAAACGGTACAAAATTGTGGCTAGGCGTACTAGAATGCCAAGAACACGACCACCATCAAGGCCTAAAAGCGGCCAGACTGAAGAGCACTCAAAAAGTGAACCCCTTGTCAAACCAAAACCACAAATCCCCTCTTCGGCCAAACCCATAAACAGACCCACAAGAAAATTGTTAGGCGATAATTTGTCGCATTTTACGTGCCCTTTTCACCTAATCTTAGCTCGTATAATAACGTAATCTTTAGAGTTTTTCTTGTTTTATTAAGTATTCTTTGAGATTTTTACTTGTTTTGTTTATTCTTACAGGTAATAAGTTGAACCAAGTAAATGTCGCGAAAAAGGGCAGAAAAGGATCAAAATAGGCGAAAAGGCGGAAAAACGGGAGCCAGCCGGGACGACCGGCCAGCAAGGTGGCACGGCCACCCCGTGCCACGTGGCACGGCCGTGCCACATGGCACGGTGCAGCCGTGCCACCTAGGCACGGTCGTGCCCCCCTTTGTTTCTTTCGGTTCTTCGCGGCCCGCCTTGTCTTCTATTTAATCCTCTTTTCTCGACCTTGTTCGGGGCTTCTTCTTCGACTTCCTTAGGGTAGTTTAGTTTAGGTTTTTAACCAATAAAAACCCCTTTGAAGGGATTAGATTAGGATTTTAGTTGTTTGTATTTTGGGGATTCAAGCTTGTGGATTTCAAGTTCTTCAATCAATTCAAGCATAAGTTTCCCTCTTCTTTCTCTTTTTATTTCATCGTTGTTCTTATTTATATTTTGTTGTTTTAATTCTTGTAATTGCTTTGTTTGGTTTATATGTTTAGTTTTTGTCGTTAATTCATGTTATTTAGCTGTTTAGATTCGTTTTATTTCATTCCCTTTGTTTCGTGCTTCATGTTCATGTTCTTATTTGTTAGTTTAGGTTTTCATTCGTTTTTGATGTTTAGTTGGTAGATTGTGTTGACTTGGATTGTGATTAGCCTCTGGATGGCTAATTAATCTTGTAATTGGCCTAACCATACCCAATCTATGCCTAGAACCTAGAGTTTTCCTTCACGCCCGCCAAGTGTTCGATGAAATGCCCGAGAGGGTTTTCATCCATATTTTTGGGCGATTGACTTATGCTGAGAGGTGAGGTCAATTGGCTAGTGTGGGAGAGCGAATGGCCGAGTTCGGGACACGAAAGTAGTATCCGAATCGAGCTAGGTCTGGGGTTGCTAGTTTTGTGGTCTAATTCGACTAACCCCACGAAAGTAGGTGGCTACGCGAGTTAGACTAGCTCATGACCCTTGAGAGAGGGCTTGGGTGGTCTTTGATGATGCAACCGACCATCTCTAGTTCGTAGTGTGGGTTGGGTAGGTTAGGACTCATCTTGGTTAGTTAGTTTATCCATTGGTAAAATCACAACTCCAAGTCGTTTGTTTCTGTGTTTATAACGTAGTTTAGTTCCCCCTTTTCCCCCTTCGATCCTGCCTAGCTTGAGACGCTTTAGTTAGCTCTGGTAGTTGAAAACACAATTCCCTGCGGACGACACCCCAAGTACTCAACGATACACCTTGCACTTGGGGTTTATAAATATTAAAACTCTGTCTTTCTTGCAACAAGTTTTTGGCGCCGTTGCCGGGGAATTGGCGTTTTTCAATATTGGGGTTTACTTTAGCATTCGAGGCTAGGCCTTTTGAAAAAAAAAAATTTAAAAAAAAAATAATTTGGATGGCCATTTTCCATTTCCCTCAATTTGAGCACGAACCTTTTTGGCAATATTTATCTCGGTTTAATGATTATCGTGCTCAATATGTGCATTTCATGTATGAGAAATGGGAATTATGCGATGCTGTGCTTGAGGGGGTAACGCATGAGACTCGAGCGATCCTTGAGTCTATGTGTTGTGGTGGTCTGTATTCCTTAAATGTCGATGACATGTGGGATTTGTTTGAGTCTCTAGCTTGGCATCAATGGCAATCTAATGATGTTAGGGACCAATGTCATCACTATTCTGCTTACCCTCAAGTGTTGTGCTCTTTTTGCCAATCTCTTGACCATGATGTGAATTCTTGTCCCCATCGTGATGTTTCCAATGAATGCTATGCTAGAATTGATGCCATGATAGGGGCAATGAATGAGCAAAACGAACGCTTTGCTAGTAGGATGAGGGAGTGGCGTTTATCGCATGAGACCAACTCTAGTCTACCTTACCCTAGACTTGAGGCTCGTCTCTATGATGATTGTGAGTCTTCCCTTCCCCTAGGGTCGAATGTTATTGATGATGCGCCTTTGAACGACCCAGGAGAAGTGTTTGACCTTCCCTTGACTCCATTAGCGTTCGACGCTCCATCCTTTTCTAGTACACCTATGGGCACTAGTGTTAATGCTCTGACCCTACATGCTTCTCCCTTCCCTTTAACTCAGTGCACGGGGTTAGAGATCGGCGAGACTTTTCATGGTGATGCTAGCTTTGTAGAGGATGTTTTACTTCCTTGGTCAGGAGAACCTACATTGGTTGAGCCATATCTTGAGGAGGCTCCTTCTGAGGAGTTGTGTGATGACAGTCCGGTGGTTGGTGCCGCACCTAGTATTGACCATACCCACCCAATTTGCACCAACCCACTTAACTTGACCCCCACTTCATCTCCTCTACTTTCCACCACGCACTCCCACTTGTATGCACTCCATGAGTCCCTAGGTGCCTTTAGAGGGTATGATCCCTCTCTTGACCCTTATAGTCTATACCTAGAGGACATGCCTGGAAAAATCATCTTTCCTATTGAATTCAATCATTCTACTGATTTTTCTAAGGCATTTGATAAATTTAGAAGAGCACTTATTATTATTTCTGCATTCCTGTTTAAGTGCCCTTACTTACACTCATCTGAGTTGCAGGCTCAGGTGTTTGATAAACTTCTGCGAGCGTTGACGGCATCTGAGTTGGCGATGCGCGTCCTGAACGCCGCCGAGGAGTGGCTGATGCTCCTCGCGCTTCCCCAACCTCGTCCTAGCGAGGTGTAGTTTGGGTACATTCAGTACCCGACCTGGTATACTCGTTCTCACTCTTCTCCTCCCCCCTTCTTTTATTTTTCTTTTCTTCCCTTTTTGTTTTTGTTTAGTTGTGAATATTAGGATTGTGTTTTTGGGTGGTGATCATCTTGGGGTGAAACTTGGTTGTTGTTGAGCCGTTGTTGGCTATGATCACCAATTTTGTGTTTTTGTGGATTTTTATTGTGTTGTGATGGGTGGTGTTGTTGGATTGGTCTATATTTATTTTTGGTGGTGTTAGTTTGTATTTATGTGTGATCGTGTTGTTGTTTTGGGTGAGCTTGTGTTTTTGGGAGAGTGTGTTAGCTTGTGTATATTTTTGTCGTCTTTTGTTTTTCTTGTATTTGATTTTGTTTTCTTTATTTTTGTGTGTTGGTGATGACTCATGGCTCCCAATGAGGACATTGTGAGATTTAGGTGTGGGGGGGGGGTCATCTTCCATTTTTCTTCTTATTTTTGTGAAAATTTTTCATTTTTGTATAACTTTTTCATTTTTTCTCCTTTTTGTACAAATTTTTCTCTTCTTCTTGCATTTAGGGGAGTTTTATACTATTTTGATCAGCCTTGATCCCTGATACCTTGACTGTTAGCTCGTATATAAGTATAATGTGTATGATAGATATTCATCCCCAATCTGTCGTTTTAGACCTCAGTTCTAACCCCAACAGTCCATCGTAATTTTGCAATCCAGTCCTGAATTTATGTATTGTCATCATCCTGAATTCTTAGTCTTCCACGATCGACTCTCCCATTGTCTACTGCACAGTTCCCTTTACATGTGCTGGCACCCCCTTTCTTTTTCCCAAACGAAAGCAAAAACAAACAAATTCAAGCGCTACTGGGTGTATCCCTTTGAGGCGTGACATGAGTTTGTATTGAAAAAAATAATAATAATAATGGAAAGAAAAGAAAGTGGGGAAGAAAAGAGTTGGAAATGATAAGTACCCCTTTGAGGCATGCGCTACTGGGTGTTACCCTTTGAGGCAATACTGCTACTGGGGAAGCCTGCTTTCTATGCTAGCCAATCAAAAAGGTAGCTTGTGTCAATTGCGTGGGATTGAGTTTGGTTTTGGTAGGCTTAGTTTCAGGGTGATGATACACTTGCACACTAGGCACCAGGATGGATTCAATATTCTCATGCGTCGTGGGGTGAAAAGCTGATGTCTGGATGCCATTCTTTGGGATGATGTGTCCTGAAATGCATATAATACCTGTGTACAGACTGATATTTGAGCTACTAGGTGGTGTTGGTTGATTCGATTGTGTACAGTTTATCCCTATGTATATATTGTGTTTTGCTACTTTTATTTTTCGATTTTTTGTTTCTCTTTTCTTTGTTTTTTCTTTTTTTTTGAGATTTTGTGGGTATATCTTCTGCAAACCCTCACGAGACCTTACTCGTCCACTTGGGGTAACCAAGGGGTTTAAAGGGCTTATTGCATACGCTAAATGCAATCGCGATTCCTGCGAAAGTGAGTTAGGTTTCTAGATTAGTTTTTCTTTTGTTTTGCTCGAGGACGAGCAAAAGATAGGTGTGGGGGTATTTGTTAGGCGATAATTTGTTGCATTTTACATGCCCTTTTCACCTAATCTTAGCTCGTATAATAACATAATCTTTAGAGTTTTTTCTTGTTTTATTAAGTATTCTTTGAGATTTTTACTTGTTTTGTTTATTCTTACAGGTAATAAGTTGAACCAAGCAAATGTCGCGAAAAAGGGCAGAAAAGGATCAAAACAGGCGAAAAGGCGGAAAAACGGGAGCCAGCCGGGACGACCGGCCAGCAAGGTGGCACGGCCACCCCGTGCCACGTGGCACGGTGCGGCCGTGCCACATGGGCACGGTCGTGCCCCCTTTGTTTCTTTCGGTTCTTCGCGGCCCGCCTTGTCTTCTATTTAATCCTCTTTTCTCGACCTTGTTCGGGGCTTGCTTCTTCGACTTCCTTAGGGTAGTTTAGTTTAGGTTTTTAACCAATAAAAACCCCTTTGAAGGGATTAGATTAGGATTTTAGTTGTTTGTATTTTGGGGATTCGAGCTTGTGGATTTCAAGTTCTTCAATCAATTCAAGCATAAGTTTCCCTCTTCCTTTTCTCTATTTATTTCATTGTTGTTCTTATTTATGTTTTGTTGCTTTAATTCTTATATTTGTTTTGTTTAGTTTATATGTTTAGTTTTTGTTGTTAATTCATGTTATTTAGTTGTTTAGATTCGTTTTATTTCATTCTCTTTGTTTTGTTCTTCATGTTCATGTTCTTATTTGTTAGTTTAGGTTTTCATGTGTTTGTGATGTTTTGTTGGTAGATTGTGTTGGCTTGGATTGTGATTAGCCTTTTGATGGCTAACTAATCTTGTATTTGGCCTAACCATACCCAATCTATGCCTAGAACTTAGAGTTTTCCTTCACGTCCGCCAAGTGTTCGATGAAATGCCTGAGAGGGTTTTCATCCATATTTTTGGGCGATTGACTTATGCTGAGAGGTGAGGTCAATTTGCTAGTGTGGGAGAGGGAATGGCCGAGGTCGGGACACGAAAGTAGTATCCGAATCGAGCTAGGTCCGGGGTTGCTAGTTTTGTAGTCTAATTCGCCTAACCCCACGAAAGTAGGTGGTTACACGAGTTAGACTAGCTCATGACCCTTGAGAGAGGGCTTGGGTGGTCTTTGATGATGCAACCGACCATCTCTAGTTCGTAGTGTGGTTTGGGTAGGTTAGGACTCATCTTGGTTAGTTAGTTTATCCATTGGTAAAATCACAAATCCAAGTCGTTTGTTTCTGTGTTTATAACGTAGTTTAGTTCCCCCTTTTCACCCTTCGATCCTGCCTAGCTTGAGACGCTTTAGTTAGCTCTGGTGGTTGAAAACACAATTCCCTGCGGACGACACCCCAAGTACTCAACGATACACCTTGCACTTGGGGTTTATAAATATTAAAACTCTGTTTTTCTTGCAACAAAAATCAGCCCGAATAGCTTTTCACTCCACTCCTCGTTCTGCCAAACAGTCAGCCCCTGTTGTTGAGGAGATTGATTCCTCCTCTGAGCCTCCATCAGATAGCGACACTGAGAACACTGCCTTCAAACAGGGCACGCCCATGTTCTCAGAGTCCTCAGAGGATAAGCCTCTTCCTATACCAAAACCATCACCCCTCAAAACGCCCAAGAGAAAAGCCTCCCTCAAACATGCCTCCACCCAAGACCCTCCTACTGAGCCCCAACCTAAACGAGCCAAGAAATCTAACCCGTCTGCAATCTCAGCCAAACTGACCCAATTGATTCAGAGACGGGTTGTCAGGGGCAAAATTATAAAGGTCAAATATTTTGAGGAACAGGGACTGGGGGTGTTTCTGCACAAGCTGCATGCACAGGGGTGGTATGAGTTGTTTACAAACACCCAGCTGGGGTGTTCTGTACATGAATTGGCAGAGTTCTATGCCAACTGCACTGTCACCGAAGGAGTGGTGACAAGTATTGTTAATGGGAAGCAGCTTCGCTTTGATGTGAAGATATTAGGGGACATTCTTCAAGAATGTCATCCCCAGAGGCCAGGATCGCAATCTTGCTGATGCCATGGATCAGTGTTTGATGGATCTGATGGACACGGAAGTGCAAATTAACCTTCCTGCCATCATGATTCGACATATTGCAAGAATTACAAACACCTCTAGGGAACATGACCTGGGATACGGCTTCTTTCTGACTAGTGTGTTTGAGCACTTTGGGGTGACACTGCAGAAGAAGGTGGGCGCTCAGGTCATTGATGAGATCGGGAGTAACACCCTTATGGGGTGTGGGTATGCTTTGATTAAAGGGTCTGCCTCAGAACAGGGGACCAGAACACCCCGTCCTCCTGTTCCTGGCAGTTCCTCAACCAAGCTTAAGGCTGCTTTGGAAGAAAACTCTCGCCTCGGTACTGAGCTTAACGCTATAAAGGCTGCCCTGGACGAGGAAAAAGCTCTAAATGCAAAATGCCATGCAGATCTCCTCGCCCTTCTCTCTTCACTTTCAGCAAAATTCTCTCCTTCTGCTCCTTGAACACCCCTCATGAGCTGTTCCCATTTGTTGTTCTCATAGCCTGTTCTCACTTCTCTTGGTGAATCAGTTTGTACTCTGTTGCACTCTTTTGATGAATGACAGGATATCTTGTTTTTTGATTGGCTTTGCCTTGCTTGCTTTTTGTTGTGAATTGCTTGTGTGTGACTAGGATGGCCAATCTCATTACCATACCAAAACACTTTAGTGTATCGCCTGTTGACTTTCCTCCATTACCCAAGTGGTGGTGATAGCAAACACCCTCTGTTTGACTGTTCGCCCCTACTTTTTAATGATGCCAAAAGAGGGAAGATAGGTTGACCAATATTGTTTTAGTTCTGCCATGGACGAGTTAATTTTCTTACAATCTTTTTGATACTAACTGCTTCATGTGAATTTGAATAATTGGTACAAATCACTTAAATTGACCTTAAAAGTCAATATGGTCACTTGGTTTGTCATCATCAAAAAGGGGGAATTTATTAGAATGTATAAAGTTTTGATGATAACAAATCCAAGTGTTGTTGTTGTTGCTCCAAACAGGCTTTCTAAACAGGACCTTACTGCTGTTCTCAATGTATTAAAACTGCTTGACTAATGGTTTATCAAGAATAGGTACTCAAGTCAACCAAACAGGATCTTACTGCTGTTCTTCAATATATTAAAACTGCTTGACTAATGGTTTATCAAGAACAGGTACTCAAGTCAGCGATGTAAGAACAACCATGAGGAACAGACTCTGTAAGGTGTTTGAAGCATATTCTGTGAAGTGTTTGTAGCAAAGTCGTTCTACAAGATGACTAGTGGTTACAACAAGATGTCTTGATTTGATTTGGTTTTATATTTTTAGACTCTTGTAATATGCCAATTAGAAAGTTTTAATTTACCACTCACTGGAAACGGTTTTGCTTTTCGAAAAATATTTCAGATCACCCTTCAGAACAACCCTGGAAACAGGGCGATCAGGGTGTTTCCAGAATAAGCTGCGAAAAACTGCTTTGCCCGATTTTTATCTTTTGGATTTTGAGCAGCTTCTTCAAAGATTTGCAAGAAAGATTTTTCTATGGAGTATCTTATTCTTTACCCTAAAAAACAGTTATCAAAAATCTTAAGGGATTTGCAAAATCTTTTGGAATAAAAAGAATATCCAATTTTTGGCAAGTGGATAAGGTAGTTGAGAAAAACATGGGCTAGCTGCTAAAGAACACCGCCTTATGCACGCGGTTCAGGAAGTGTTTTCAGCTCATGTCACCTTACCCCTTGTAGCTAAAGGATTCTATTTTCTCCAGGATTTTAGTTTCCAAAAATTTCAGAAATAGTTTTTCCATCCCTTGTAGGTAAAGGATTCTATATTCTTCAGATTTTTAGTTTCCAAAAATTTGATGAATTGTGTTCCAAGCACTATAAAAGGCGGCTTCTTACAATCTTCGACACATCGGTTTTCAAAGAGAGAAAAAATCTGAGTTCATGAGCTAAAACGTTTGAAAAGAAAACCGAGCCTTGTGAGTGAATTAATTGAGCTTTCGAAGTTGGCATACTAGGACTTCATTGTACCCTATATTAGCTTAGTTAAGAAGCATTGTAATAGGGTGTTTTTTTCTTTACATTCTTCTTTCACAAGAGTGAGTAGAGTGTGTGTCCAAACCAAGGGGATTTTGGACGTGGGGTAACTTGTCTTAGGGAAGACAGGTTACGTGTGTTACAAGTTGTAACAAGGTGTGTTACTATTGTAACGTGTTTAGCCCATTTAGTGAAGTGTGCAAATCCTACACGAGGTAGGTCGTGGTTTTTAACCTCAGTTGGGCTAGAGGTGTTTCCACGTAAAAATCCTGTGTCCATTATTTCTGCATTCAATTTTGTTGGATTTTCGCTTTTGCTTATCTCAGAAACAACCTGTGCGAACAGGGTCTAAGACTGTTTGTCAACAACTTACGAAAATCGGACACCACAATTCACCCCCCTCTTGTGGTTGTGTACTCTCTAATTCAACAGTTGAACTCCTTGATGATAGGCGTTTATGTGTGAATAAGTGCTCTACTATGCTTAATACCTGGGCTCCTGCATGACTCAGTCAAGTAAGTGTCACTACTGAGCTACAAAAGACATGGTTAGGCGAGTAGGGAACTCTTGTGTGTGGACTAGAAGAAGGGTAGGGATACAATCGAAGATTACTAAGGTAAAAACGAAATGGGAGACCATATATGCTTATTATGTGATATTAAATATCAAATTGTGTGTGATTGCTACCTAAAGTATTATGCGTAACTGTTTTGTTTTTCTTGGAGTTGAGGATAATTCATTGAGCTGTCGTAGCTCATCCCCTCTCTATTCCCATTTCCCCCACATTTTTAAATGGTAAATAGAAGTCGGTTCATGAGAGCCAAGTTGCAATCTCCCTTTCGCTTGGGAAATAAGAACTATATAGATGTGTACATAGATTCATGACTTGAATGATGTAATATGATATATCCCTAGATTTCTAGATATATGTAAGTAAAATACTTTGGTTAATCTACTGCATATTGAATAGCAGTCGCTGTAAATGGCATATGGGCCAACCATCTAAATAATTGGTCGTTTGGTTTAGTTGTTCGTAATTATTTTTGTGATGTAAACCTAAGTGCTTTGGATGTGTGATCCATTGAGCTGCATATTTTATTTCTTTCATTTTATTGAACTTTATACTTGGTGTACTCCGCGCATGTGGCCTATAGAGTTGTGGTCTCCGACATTTAGATGTTGAGCTAATTGATTCTCTCTTTTATGTATTATCAATAGCAGGGACCTAATGTAAGGCCTTAGGCTTGGGTTTTGGTAAGTTTTTAGGCAAAACCGTGTCCGTTTCGTTCCAAAATTCTAAGGAATCACTAACACTTCTAGCTCTAGGGGTAGGGGTGTTACATTTATGCTTATAGTTATTTTTTTTTTAATAGGTTGTGATTGGAATTTGTGATGCGTGTGGTCTCCTAAGCTATGTTGTATTTTTGTGGTCACTTTGGAATTCTTGGAGGTTTTTTTGGCTTTTCACTAATTTTTCCATGAATTTCGAAATCAATATTAGTAGCCCAAATAGTATTTTTCCCAAGTCTTGGTCTAATAATTAGTTGTTATAAACTTGATTTCTTTCGTGTTTTAGTCTATGGATTTGTTACACTTTACAAAGACAAGAGCATCAACTGTCAAAACATTATCTTCCCAAGTCTTAGTCTATGGACTTGCTTTTATTTTGGTTAAAAAGAAGAGTATTAGCTGCCAAAACACTGTTTTCTCTAGTAATATATATCATACACCTAGGAGTATATACTCACTTTTGTCATATATTTATAATTTTTCAACGCATATTTGTTATACAGATAATTTTTAATATGTGGCATTGACGTGACATGTACTGGTTAGTATTTCTAGGTGTATGATATAGGTTTTGGTTTTCCCCTATTTTGTTATTATTTTATTTTCCATATTCATCTGCGATGCTTTATTTTATTGTTTTTGTTTGGTTGGGCAGGCGAGAAAGGAAGCTGCATCTCAAGGAAATTTCATTAGTCTCGTTGTAACCAATTTTGACAAAATGACTGAAAAATAAGGATCGAGTATATAATACAGAATGAAAACTATTAACATAATAAAATAAATCCAATATGCCTTCTGATTTTTGGTACTCGTTCTCACGACTAAAAGGATATCAACAATAATAATTAAAAAAGGAAAACCCACCCCTCCACCATTCTCTTCCACTGCCATGTTTGTAACTCTCCTTCACTTATTCTTGAAATATTTGACTCAATTTATCTAATTTCTCAAAGATCAATCATCGCTGTTTCAAACCACATCTCCAGCATATTTCTCCCTACCTTAAACCATTCAACAATGCATGTTGCTTTCAAGTTAATACATTCAAACTGTCATATTCACCCCCTCAAAAAATCTCAAACCGCCTTAACCTACCTAGATCAAAATGGCGACTTCGGTGTTCAAATTGACATCTAGAAGAACAGATCGAAGACAACAAAAGAAAGATCGAATAGAAGAAGAAAGGAAGAAGAAGATCGAACATAAGAGCAGATAACAAAGGAAGAAGAAAATGGTGTGCTTTGAAAAGTGGGGAACGAGATTAAAATGCTTCTTTGTTGGTGAAGTGTCATATTCCCATCTGTTCCCAATCTATTCCACTCCTTCCCCAAAGATCTTACTTCTTCCCCCCTCTTTCCACTCTATCTCATTCCATTCCATTCTCCATCTAAAAAATGCTTGCTCATTCCATAAAAATCTCATCCCTGCCCTTTCATTCCCATCCTTTTTTGTCAGTTCCCGCTCTTTCCAATTCTTGCAAATATAATCTTACTCTTTTCCTGTAAATCTTTGTGCCAAAACTTTGCCTTCCATCCATATTCCATCAATGGCCATTGTTAAAGTTAAAATATTTATTCGTGCATGGCGTGCGTAGATACGGTTGTGGCAATGATGTCAGGAGTTTAAATAAAAATATGCTATCCAAAGTTATAAATATCGTACCAATGGTTGCATTATTATTTTTTTTTTTACTGGAACGAAACATACTGGATTTATATACCGTTGTACTAGGTTTGTACAGTTTTGAATTTCAAAAAAAAAACAAAGCATAAAAAAATTGAGATTTTAGTGTATGATTGAGCGGTATTTGATGAAAAATACCGATACAGTCCAATATTTAGCGGTAAAGAGTGGTATTGATCTGTATTTGACCAGTATAATCTGGATAGTAAACTGTACTTTTTTTTTTTACCTGTACGGTATATTTCATGCGGTACGGTATAGTCTTTATACATTATATCGCTATCATGGAGAGAAACTGAATTAACTGGTAAGAGATGCCATGAGTTTGGAATGAATGCCTGAGTGAGGGTTTGGGAAGAGACCTAGATTCTGGAGGTAGCTACAATTTATATATATATATGTATGTATGTATGTATATTTGGTGGGAAATTATTGGTTTGGATGTCTTTCATATTGGTTTTTGTTTCTTTTTTGGGGGCGGGGGCTGAGTAGGAAGTCTTTCATTTGTTGATCAAACAGTTGAGGACCTTTGAATTTGCTGCAATAAAAATTACAGCTCCAAAAGCCAATTATCAAAATACTATTTTTTACAGTGATTTTTTTATTGTGACTTTTTTAATGATCAATCCGAATGTGATTACTAAAAATAGTGTTAGTCTTATGGTTGAAAACTTCTAATTTGTGGGAATTTTAATAAATCTTAAGGCCTGCAAGATGACTATTATGTATTATTAGATATATATTTAGAATTAGATACAGATAATTGCATTCTACGTCTGTTTTTTCTTGACTATCTTTCCAACCATCTACATGCAGACGTAAATGGCAGACAAGTTCTATATAAAAGCAATATTAATCTAATGGTTGAAAAGTTCTAATTCTTTAGAATTCAGATAAATCATATGGCCTACAGAAATGTTGTTATGCATCATAAAAATGTAGATATAGATTAGTACATCCTGAATTAGTTTTTTGCCCAATTATTTTTCCAACCATCTAGCTACATGTAAATGTTAAAAAAATAAAATAATCTACATGAACACTAAATGAATTCACTCCATATTTTTTTTGAAAATATTGTGATGTTTGATCTACTAATTAATATGATGATCATTGTTATCGCCCCTTTAATTTGAATTACATGCAAAAATATGTTTTTATGAAATAAGATAAACTTCAACATGAAATTGACACTCATGGAACCTTAGGACTGTACATTGTTAACTTTTGAAAAGAAGCCCCTACTAGAGGTCGAATGAGCGAGAGGGTTTGATGATGATTTTCATAATTAAGTACAAAATTTATTTCTGAATATTCAACTATTAATTTGATTTTTTGTTAAGTTAGATATTGAATAAATGTTGGAGCCTTCCTTAGAAAAATGTCTTTGAGTTCGAATTCTAACAATCTCCTTACCTAATTAATGTGAAAGGTAGGAACCTTTACATCATTTATGTTTCAAACTCAAAGAGAATTTCTGTGAAAAGACGTGTCAAGAGTATTCTTAAATTTCAACCATTAATTTATTGTAATAGCTTAAAATTTTTAATGTCAAGATAATGGCTTAGATTCATAATTTTATGAGTTACGCTTTATCTTATTAGCTAAAAGTAGGCTAATATTTGCATGTCCATTGAAATAAATAATTTTATAAAACTTGGTTTTGAATTTTCGTGACTTATTATGCAAACCCAAAAATTTAGCAAATACTCGGGAATTAAACCGAGCAAGATTAGTGGACTTAGATTGGGCAATGTTGATTTAGAGAGTACACAACCACAAAAGGGGGGGTGAATTGTGGTGTCCGATTTTCGCAACTTTTCTGGCAAACAGTCTTAGACCCTGTTCGCATAGGCTGTTCCTGAGTTGTGCAGAAGCGAAAAGCCAATGAAATTGAATGCAGAAATAATGGACACAAGATTTTTACGTGGAAAACACCTCTAGCCCAACTGAGGTGAAAAAATCACGACCTACCTCGTGTAGGATTTAACCGCTTCACTAAACGGGCTGAATACGTTACAATAGTAACACACCTTATTACAAATTGCAACCCACGTAACCGTCTTCCCTGAGACCGGTTACCCCACGTCCAAAAGTCCACTTGACTTAGGACACACTCACCTCACTTTTATAAAAGAGAGATTACAAAGAAACACCCTATTACAATACTTCTCAACTAAGCTAATATAGGGTACAATGAAGTTCTAGTATGCCAATTTTGAAAGCTCAAAAAATATCACCCACTTGACTCGGTTTTCTTTTGAAAATTTAAAGCTCTTGAACATTGAAATTTTTTGCTCCTGGAAAACTGATGTCCAATGAGTTGTAGAAAACAACTTCTTATAGAGAACTTTGTAGGGCAAGACGATTTATTTTATTGTTTTCTCAGATTTGGAAAACAAAATCTCTAAAGGAGATAGAGTCCTTTAGCCGCAAGTAGTGGAGTAACGTGAGCTAGAAAAATTCCTTAACCGCTTGAGTAAGGCGGTAGTTCTCAGTCACAAGGATTCAACCACTAGCCCATGATTTTCTCAACCAACTTATCCACTTGCCAAAAATTAGAGATTCTTTTTAATAAAAAAAAATCTCGTAGATCTCCTTAGATTTAGTTAAAGATAACCGTTTGGGTTTAAAATACTCCACAGAAAATCTTGCTTGCAAATCTCGGAAATGCTGCCCAAAATCAGAGAGAGAATCGTGTAAAACCATTTTTCGCAGCTTAGTCTGGGAACACCCTGACCGCCCTGTTTGCAGGACTGTTCTTAAGGGGTGATCCAAAATATTTTCCAAAAAGCAAAACCGTTTCAAGTAAGTGGTAAGTCAAGACTTTCTAATTGGTATATTAACAAGAGTCTAAAAAGACAAAACCTAAATCAAACCAAGACTTTTTGTTATAACGACCAGTCATCTTGTAGAGAGACGAATTGCTGCTTCAAACACTTTGCAAATCCTGTTCCTTACGGCTGCACTTATATCGCTGAATTGAGGACCTGTTCTTAATCATCCATTAATCAAGCAATTTTAAGGCATTAAGAACAACAGTGAGAACCTGTTTCGAGAGCCTGTTTGGAACAACAACACTTGGATTTGTTATCATCAAAACCTTATACATAATAACAATTTCCCCCTTTTTGATGATGACAAACCAAGTGACCATATTGACTTTCAAAGACAAACAAAGTGATTAGTGCCAATTATTCATAGGACCGAAAATTCACAGGAGGCAGCTAGCATCGAAAAATTGTAAGAAAATCAACTCTTCCATGGCAAAACTAAAACAGCATTGGTCATCCTATTTCCCCCTTTTGGCATCATTAAAAAGGAAGGGGCAAACAGTCAAACAGAGGGTGTTTGCTATCACCACCACTTGGGTAATGGAGGAAAGTCAACATGCGATACACTCAAGTGTTTTGGTACGGTAATGAGATTGGCCATCCTAGTCACACATAAGCAAGTCACAACAAGAAACAAGCAAGGCAAAGCCAATCAAAAACAAGATAACTGTTATTTGCCAAAGGGGTGCAACATAGAGTGCGAATCTAGAGACAGCGAAAGGGAGAAAACCAAGAGAAGAGACAGATGAGGCCACAACAGAACAGCCTACAAGGGATGATCATGGAGCAGGAGGGGAGAATTTTGCTGAGAGGGAAGAGAGAAGAGCGAGGAGATCTTCATGGCGTTTGACATTGAGAGCCTTTTCCTCGTCCAGGGCAGCCTTCACAGCAGTAAGCTCAGCATTCAGGCGGGAGTTTTCCTCCAGAGCAGCCTCAACTTTGACTGAGGAACTGCCAGGAACAAGAGGACGAGGTGTTTTGATCCCCTGTTCAGAGGCAGATCCCTTAACCAAGGTATATCCACACCCCATAAGGGTGTTACCCCCGATTTCATTTATAAATTGAGCTCCCACTTTTTTCTGCAACTCCACCCCAAAGTGCTCAAAAACACAAGTCAGGAGGAAGCCATACCCAAGGTCATGTTCCCTGGAGATGTTCCCAATTCTTGTGATATGACGAATCATGATGGCAGGAAGATTGATTTGCTCCTCCCTGTCCATCAGATCCACAAAGCACTGATCCATAGCATCTGCAAGACTGCGGCCCTAGTCTCTGGGAATGACATTCTTGATAATAAACCAAAACAGTAACTGATGAATGGATGTCATATCCCCTTTCTTCACTGACTGGGGTGTTTTCAGGCGTGTTTGCTGGCTTAATTTTTGGGAAAGCTCCAAAAGCCTTGCTGTCCCAAGAACAGACTTATCTTGCCTCACATACACATCAAAACCCGTGGAGGGAATTCCCAAAATCTCCCCTAGTGTCTTCGCATCAAAGCGAAGCTGCTTCTCACTGACAGTACTAGTCACCACTCCTTCGGTGACTGAGCAGTTGGCATAAAACTCTGCCAACTCATGGACAGAACACCCCAGCTAGGTGTTTGTGAGCAGCTCAAACCAACCCTGAACACGCAACTTTTGCAGAAACACCCCAAGACCTTGTTCCTCAAAGTACTTGATTTTGACGATTTTTCCCCTGACTACCCGTCTCTGAAGCAGTTGAGTAAGCTTGGCTGAAATGGCAGAAGGGGCAGATTTCTTGGCTTTCTTAGGACGAGGCTCAGTAGGGGTGTCTTCAGCCCAACCTTGTTTGGAGGCTTGTTTGGAAGAGGCTTGTCGTTTACTGGGGGTTTTTGTGGGTAATGGTTTGAAGGAGGGTAGAGTGGAGCTTGCTGGGAAATTGGCAAGGGGGACTCAGATATGGGTTCAGGCAAGGGCTTGTCCTCTGAGGATTCTGAGAACACGGGGGTGCCCTGTTTGAAAGAGGTGTTCTCAGTATCATTGTCAGAGGAACTCTCAGAAGAGGAATCAATTTCCTCAATCATGGGAGAAGACTATTTCGCAGGTCGGGGTGTGGCTTGAAAGGCTATTCTGGCCAATTTTCTGGTTAGCCTGGTTGTGGGTTTGGCCTGAGAGAGGATTTTTGATTGTGATTGGGCAGGGGTTTCAGCTTTTGGATTCTTCAATTTGGCCACTTTTGGGCCTTGATGGGGTTCTTGATCTTGGCATCCTACTGCGCCTAGCCACAACTTTGTATCTTTTCCGTTTTTCACCGGTTTGTTGTACCGGCTTTGCTTGTTCAGTCTCAGCGGGGGACACCTCCATTCTATTACCACTTCCCCCTGTCTCATTTGACTTATCTTCCGAGTCATCCTTCACATCATCGCCTAGGTCATCTTTAAATACCGAGTCAAAGGTCTCAGACCCTGTTTCGGCCCCTATTTCCTGTTCGAGAAGCAGCCCAAAAGAGTATGACTCGGTTAAACAGATGTCACCCCAGTCATTCTTAGGCAAAAAGAACTCATCTTTAGCCCCAATTTCCTCACTAGACTCCTTAATCGGTTCTTGTTCCTCACCAGATTTCAGACATGCATCAGATTCTCCAAATAGGACTAAGCTCCACCCAAAATCATAGGGGATATCTTCTAATTTTAGACCTATTGTCCTGAGGTCTATGCTTTTCAGGTATCCAAAAGGCTTATAGAGGATGGGGCGAGAAGGTCTAACAGATTTACCTTCAATTAGAGCCGCTAGAAATTGCGAGGGAGCAAGCAGGGCTGTAGCTATTTGTGGTGCTGTAACCGGTGACTGGCTTCCCTGAATCAGGGACAAAGAGCTCTTGTTGCCGATGAGAGATGCCATTTTTGCAAGAAGTAGGAGAGGGATTAGGGTTTTGTAAGAGAGAGAAAGAAGCGAATTGGGAAGGTTTTAAAGAGGGAAGCATGCAAGATCTTTAAAAGATTTGCCCGTTGCAACGGGCTTATCATTAAGTTTCAGCCGCGCATGCCTCAGGAAGGATGAGAGATTTAATTCTCCACAACTAGTTGCACACGTTTGACAAACAAGAGGCGTACCTGTTCCTAGCGCTTGTTCTTGAGGTTACTTGTTCGGTAACATGGGACAATAAGGGCAATCTCATTAGACCTCAACGAGTATCAACAGGCTACAAACCACACATATGCTAAAAATAGCACAGAAATTGATTGCAAACAAAAAAATTTTTAACATATTGACCCCGTAGCGTTTAAACATTACCAACAGGGAGAGAGAACAAGACGATCAAGTTGTTTTAATTAAACCTAGTTCTAGTCTATTCCTCTCAAATTGTTCTCTACTCAGTGCCTTGGTGAATATATCAGCAATTTGATTTTCTGTGGCACAAAAATTCATTGAGATTAATCCTTTTTCAACATTATCTCTTAAAAAATGATGACGAATGTCAATATGTTTTGTTCTTTTGTGTTGACATGGATTTTTGGCAATGTTAATTGCATTTGTATTGTCACAATAAATAGGAATGCATCCTATGTTAACACAAAAATCCTTGAGTTGTTGCCTTATCCATAATAATTGAGCACAACAGGATGCAGCTGCCACGTATTCAGCTTCTGCTGTGGACAAGGCAACAGAGAGTTGTTTCTTGGTTTCCCAAGATACCAAATAGGGTCCAAGAAAATGAGTCATACCTGAGGTGCTTTTTCTATCAACCAAGAAACCTGCATAATCAGCATTAGCATACCCACCAAGATTAAAGTTGCAACCTCTAGGATACCACAAGGCTAGATCAGGTGTATATTTTAAATATCTTAAAATCCGTTTAACAGCCTTTAAATGAGTTTCTTTAGGCTTAGACTGAAAACGGGCACATAAACCAACACTAAAAATAATGTCAGGTCTACTAGCAGTTAGGTATAAGAGTGACCCTATCATGCCCCTGTAGAATTTCTCCTCAACTGAGGGACTTCCATCATCCATTACCAACCTGATTGAGGGAGAGATGGGAGTATCAATGGGCTTGGCCGACTCCATCCCAAAACGCTTAAGTAACTCCTTGACATACTTTTGTTGATGGATCATGGTGCCATTTGAAGTTTGCTTGATTTGCAAGCCTAAAAAGAAATTAAGCTCACCCATTATGCTTATTTCAAACTCACTCCTCATCATTTTTGAAAATTCGTCACATAAATCATGATGAGTTGCACCAAATATGATGTCATCGACATATATTTGGACAATCAACAAATGTTCCCCCTTAGATTTTAGAAACAAGGTATTATCTACCTTGCCTCTTCTGAAATTATTTTCCAATAAGAAATTTGACAACCGCTCATACCAAGCTCTGGGAGCTTGTTTTAAACCATAAAGTGCTTTGTTAAGTTTGAAAACATGGTTAGGAAATTCATCACTTTCAAAACCGGGGGGCTGTTTGACATACACGTCTTCTTTGAGATATCCATTTAGAAACGCACTTTTGACATCCATTTGATACAACTTGATCTCCATATGGGCGGCAAAGCCTACCAAGATTCGAATAGCCTCAATCCTTGCAACAGGTGCAAAAGTTTCTTCATAATCAATTTCCTCTTCTTAGTTGTAGCCTTGAACCACCAGCCGGGCCTTGTTCCTAATGACTGTTTCGCACTCATCAAGTTTGTTACGAAACACCCACTTGGTTCCAATGATTGTTCTATCCTCCGGCCGTGGCACAAGGTGCCATACCTTATTCCTTTCAAACTGATGAAGCTCTTCTTGCATAACTGTGACCCAATCTGAATCTGTAAGAGCTTCATTGATATTCTTTGGCTCAATTTTTGAGAGAAAAGCATAGAAGGCATAGAAATTTTTGAGCTTGGATCTAGTTTGCACTCCTGCATTAATGTCAGACAAAATTTGATCAAGGAGGTGCGAACTTTGGTGCTTCCATGGTCGTGGAGTAAGTGGGTCCACAGACACACTCTCAATCCTAGCTGGAATGCTCGGTGAAACAGGTTCAGAGCCTGTTCTCGAGCCTGTTTGGAAACCTGTTTCTGAATTTATTCCTGAAGGATTCGGCTGATATTGTCCCGAATAGGGTTCCATATTGTTTCCCCCTGTTTGGTTCACACCTAGCCTACCTCCCTGAAGAACAGCTTCAGACCCTGATCCTTCAGTGGAATCCTTACCTTGTTCATCTTGGAGCAACAAGTCTTTTCTAACAAGACCTAGTTCAAGGTCTTCCTCCTGTGCATCATTCTCACTTAAAGAGTTACTTTCATTAAAAAGCACATGCACACTTTCCTCAACACACAAGGTTCTCTTATTAAACACTTTGTATGCCTTACTGTGCGAGGAATAACCAAGGAATATTGCCTCATCACTCCTTGGATCAAATTTCCCCAAGGCATCTTTCCCATTATTATGAACAAAACATTCACAACCAAATACTCTCAAATGCATAATATTGGGTTTTCTTCCCTTGAGGAGCTCATAAGGCATTTTGTTAAGAAGAGGTCTAATCATTCATCTATTTATAATGTAACATAATGTGTTCAAAGCTTCAGCCCAAAAATTTCTTGGAAGACCACTAGCAACAAGCATTGTTCTAGTCATGTCTTCTAGAGTACGATTTTTGCGTTCTACCACCCCGTTCTGTTGGGGTGTTCTTGGGGTTGAGAAGTTGTGGTCTACACCATGCTCATTACAATAGTTAATAAAGCTTGAATTCTCAAATTCCGTACCATGATCAGACCTTAAGCCAACCAATGAATGTCCTACTCTCTTTTCAATCCTTTTAATAAGTGCAAGAAATTTCTCAAATGTTTCATCTTTGGATGCTAAGAGCAGGGTCCAAGTGAAACGAGAGTAGTCATCCACTATCACAAGCACATACCTCTTTCCACCTCTGCTTAAGATCCTCATTGGACCACATAGATCCATATGTAGCAATTCAAGAGGTCGGTTAGTGCTTACACAATTTTTAGATTTAAAAGAATTTCTGACTTTTTTACCTTTGGCACATGCATCACATACCTTGTCATCATTGAATGTGATGGAAGGTAAGCCAACCACTGAGTCTTTGGTTATAAGTTTATTCAAAAGCGAGTGGCTTGCATGACCTAGTCTTTTGTGCCAAAGCATAACATCATCATTTAAGGCACTCAAACAAGTCAAATTATTTTGGGGAAGAGTAGATATGCATACTTTATAAACATTTTTGTGTCGCTTCCCCCTCAACACAACATCTCCTGTGTTCATATTAACAACCAAGCAACATGTTGGAGAGAACACTACTAGGTTGTCTTTGTCACACAGTTGGGACACACTTGGTAAGTTGTGTTTTAATCCATCCACAAAATAAACATTGTCAATTGAATGGGAGAGTGACTCACCTATCTTACCTATACCGACAATTGTCTCGGATTTGCCGTTTCCAAATGCCACACTCCCTCCTTCTGAAGCTGTAAGTGAGAGAAAATTGGATTTTTCACCGGTCATGTGCCTCGAACACCCACTATCAACATACCACAGCTGCTTGTTTCCTAGGTTGTTCCCCGAGCTGTTTGCTGGGTTGTTTGCTGGGTTGTTTTCTCTCACTTCAGCCTGCAAAACAAGTCAAAGGTTAGTTTTGGGAACCCAGATCCACTTGGGTCCCATTCCTTTAGACGTACAAATCTCATCTTTTCTAACCCATATTTGTCTTACATAAATTGTGTTTCTTTCAATGGCATACCTTCTCAAAGGACAAGTGTAACGGTAATGACCTGTTTTACCACAGTGATAACATACAATGTTCTCAGATAATCCTACGTATTTTCTATTCACTGGGTAGGTCATCCGCTTAGGCACAAAACCTAGTCCTCTTCTATTTCGACTATGATGTGTGTTTAACCATTCAAGCGCTCTTGAGAACCTGTTCCAGAGCTTGTTTGTAGCAAGGTCTGATTCCATTTGTTTTATTTTCTCAAGCAAATTTTTTTCTTCCAGCAAGGATTCAACCTTTCCTTTTAAGTCAAGGGATTCCTTTTCCAGTTCTATTAGATTAATGGAACAAGTCTCTTCTTTCATGAGAAGGGTCTCCTTAAGCACATTAATGTTTTCATGTAAGGCAAGTGTCTCTTTGTCAACTTCAAGCTTTTCCATTTTAAGAGTTTCGTTTTCAAGTTCTAGGTCTCGAATATCCCTTTTTAACTCAGCACATATATCCATTATAGTGTACACCAATTTTTCAAGGGTTGATTTATTGAGACCACATACCTTGTTCTTGAGTTGAGTTAGACTGCTTGTTGATTCATCATCTGAATCAGTGTCACTTTTTGCCATGAGTGCTACCTCAGCTTCCTCGGCTTCAGACCCTTCCTTATCCTCGCTTGAATCACCCCAGGCCGCTAGCATAGCTTTTGAGAATCGTTTCGCTGAGCTGCTTACACCCTGTTTCCTGCCCTATTTTCTAGGGTGTTCGGGTTCTTGTTCTTCCTTGAGCAGTGGACAGTTTATCACAATATGGTCTAGTTTGCCACACTTGAAGCATCCAGATAACTGTTCTCGAGAGGTGTTTCTGGCCTTGCCGAAGTCCTTCCGTTTGTTGTTTTCTTTAACTTTCTTGAAGAACTTCTTAAATTTTTGAGTTATCATGGCAATCTCCTCCACATCAGAATCAGAATCATCTTCTAAGGCCTTTAGTGCAAGACCTCGATGTCTCTTTGTCTCATCTTTCTGCTGAGAATTTTTCCTAAGTTCATACGTTTGGAGATTGCCAATCAGCTCATCTAGGGTGATTTTGTTCATGTCCTTAGCTTCTTGGATGGCCGTGACTTTCGCTTCCCAAGAATGAGGTAAAATTATTAGGATTTTCCTCACCAATTCTTCAGTGGTAAAGGATTTTCCCAGGGATTTCAACTCATTCGTTATGTGAGTGAAGCGAGTGTACATGTCCATCACACTTTCACGATCACCCATCTCAAACAGCTCATATTTTTTCATAAGCAATTCAATCCGGGATTGCTTTACCTGATTGGTCCCTTCGTGAGCTATTTGTAAAGCATCCCAGATTTCCTTGGCAGACTCACATTCAGATATGCGAGTATATTCATCAGGACCTAGGCCGAAATATAGAAGTTTCTTGGCTTTGGCACTCTTCTCCATCATTTTGTAATCTTCAGTATTGAATTCTTTAGGCTCCTTGGGGATTGACTTTCCATCTTCAGTTGTTTTCTTAGGGATGAGTGGTCCATCCTTGATGAGCATTCACAACTCATAGTCCTCGGCTTGAATGTAGTTTTCCATCCTATTTTTCCACCAACTGTAATGTTGGCCATTAAAGTATGGTGGTCGAGTTATGGATTGACCTTCAAGTATGCCTTGTGGGGTACTCATCTTCAAGGATCTCTCAAGGTGTTAGCCTTTCAAAAGAGAACCTACTCTGATACCACTTATTGATTTTGAGAGTACACAGCCAGAAGAGGGGGGTGAATTGTGGTGTCCGATTTTCGCAACTTTTCTGGCAAACAGTCTTAGACCCTGTTCGCATAGGCTGTTCCTGAGTTGTGCAGAAACGAAAAGCCAATGAAATTAAATGCAGAAATAATAGACACAGGATTTTTACGTGGAAAACATCTCTAGCCCAACTGAGGTGAAAAAACCACGACCTACCTCGTGTAGGATTTAACCACTTCACTAAACGGGCTGAATACGTTACAATAGTAACACACCTTGTTACAAATTGCAACCCACGTAACCGTCTTCCCTGAGACTGGTTACCCCACGTCCAAAAGTCCACTTGACTTAGGACACACTCAGCTCACTTTTATAAAAGAGAGAAGAAACACCTTATTACAATACTTCTCAATTAAGCTAATATAGGATACAATGAAGTTCTAGTATGCCAATTTTGAAAGCTCAAAAAATATCACCCACTTGACTCGGTTTTCTTTTGAAAATTTAAAGCTCTTGAACATTGAAATTTTTTGCTCCTGGAAAACCGATGTCCAATGAGTTGTAGAAAACAACTTCTTATAGAGAACTTTGTAGGGCAAGACGATTTATTTTTTTTTCTCAGATTTGGAAAACAAAATCCCTAAAGGAGATAGAGTCCTTTAGCCGCAAGTAGTGGAGTAACGTGAGCTGGAAAAATTCCTTAACCGCTTGAGTAAGGCGGTAGTTCTCAGCCATAAGGATTCAACTACTAGCCCATGATTTTCTCAACCAACTTATCCACTTGCCAAAAATTAGAGATTCTTTTTAATCAAAAAAAATCTCGCAGATCCCCTTAGATTTAGTTAAAGATAACCGTTTGGGTTTAAAATACTCCACAGAAAATCCTGCTTGTAAATCTCGGAGATGCTGCCCAAAATCAGAGAGAGAATCGTGTAAAACCATTTTTCACAGCTTAGTCTGGGAACACCCTGACCGCCCTGTTTCCAGGACTGTTCTGAAGAGGTGATCCAAAATATTTTCTAAAAAGCAAAACCGTTTCAAGTAAGTGGTAAGTCAAGACTTTCTAATTGGCATATTAACAAGAGTCTAAAAAGATAAAACCTAAATCAAACCAAGACTTCTTGTTGTAACGACCAGTCATCTTATAGAGAGACGAATTGCTGCTTCAAACACTTTGCAGATCCTGTTCCTTACGGCTGCACTTATATCGCTGAATTAAGGACCTGTTCTTAATCATCCATTAGTCAAGCAATTTTAAGGCATTGAGAACAGTAGTGAGAACCTGTTTCGAGAGCCTGTTTGGAACAACAACACTTGGATTTGTTATCATCAAAACCTTATACATAATAACAGGCAACATCGAAACCAATTGGCCTTGGGGTTACTTAGGCCTAAACGTTTTATAGTTTATGGAAAAAAGGTAAAATGGGCCGAAGCCCTTTCTTCTTCACGATAGAAATAAGCAGAAGGGGGGAGGGGTTTCTGATTCCCCTTGCTTGCGACCCAGCCCTGTAACCCCAGCCCGAAAAGAAGGGGTGGGGAGAGAGAGATTGTTTAAGTAACTCGAACGTTGAAAAATCCCTTGATTACTTCTAGAAATTGTTTAAGTAAGCTATTGAGTTGGAAAACAATGTGAATTATGAATAAATATGTTTACAATATACTTAAAAGGCTTGCGTTGACAAGTGGCAAGTGATATTCTTTGATATGGCAAGCACTTTAAGATACGTGGTTAACTGTGACTATTTAGCCATTTGTTTGATGAGAGTGAGTTGTAGTTAGAAGTTACAAGCTCTTTTGTAACTTATTTGATGCTTCACGCGGCCACATAGAGTCATGAGTTAGGTATGAACTGTTTTGCATCTGAAACACTGAGAAATCGATGTGTTTATACATGACCACATCTACTAGCTTCTAAAATAAGTTTTAATGTCACATTCCTTGATAAGTGAATGGTCATATAGTTGTTAACTTGTTTATAAGCATAATTTACCAAAATGAGTGGTTCTATACTTTCAAAAGTCGATTTGAATTCATTAAGATGTTTTAACACTCTTGAGAATGAAAATGTCATTGTTTGTGATACAATGAGAATTTTGATGCAAGTATATTTAAACTGAGATGAATATGAAATGTTTTCAGCCAGGAGAATGGTGCTAAATATTTGGACAAATGTTTAAAAAGTAAACTCGGTATGCGGGAACCGTAGCTCTAGGGAGTAGACCTAGAACTGGAAACCCTAGAAGGCCCCGATGCAGGTAATAGTCCAGTGATTATAAGAGGCCCCGAGGATAATGCGACGGGCAAGCATAGATCTCCCCTAAGGCAACTATAGATCTCCCCTAGGGCGAGTCTAGATCTCCACTAATTAGCACGACTATGAGAATCTGATGCCCCACAAAATTTTTTTGTACTTGTTATGGGATGAAAACACCTCATTCGAGGATTATACTAGTGCAAGGATTTGGAAAAGGTGCATGTACTCTTGATGAATTCCAAATGATTTTTAAGTGAATAACAACTGTTTTGTAAATGCTTACTTCGGTTTAAGTGATGGTGGTTGCCTTTATGCATTAATCCCAATTTCTTACTGAAAGAATCTCACTTGGTGATTTTAATTGAACTGCTTCATGATTGGTGTTTATGTATGAACTAAGTCCTCTCTAGTTCTCAATACCTAGGTTCCTATGTGAGTCAGTTTGCTATTAAGTCAAGTATGCCTGCTATGTGAGGTTATGCAAGCAAGTGTCACCACAAAGCTACAAAAGACACAGTTAGGTGAGTAGAGAAATCTTGTGTACAGAATAGAAGAAGGGTAGGGATACCATCAAAGGTTACTAAGGTAATAACGAAAATAGGAGACCTTATATATTTATTATGTGATATTAAATATCAAATTATGTGTGATTGCTACCTAAACTATTGTGTGCAATTGTTTGTTTTTCATGGAGTTGATGATCACTCACTGAGTATGTGGTAGCTTAGCACCTCTCTATTCCCCTTTTCCCAAGGTTCTTAAATGACGAATAGAAGTCGATGTACACGATCCAAGTTGGAATCTCCTTTCACTTGGTAAACAGGAGCTATGTGGATGTATATGTAGATTCATGAGTTCAATGATGTAATATGATTATCCCTAGATTTCCAAATATATGTAAGTAAAGTACTTTGGATGATGTATTGCATATTGAATAGCAGTCACTCTAAATGGCCATGTGGGCTAACCATCTGAATATTTGGTCGTTTGGTTTAGTTGTTCTTAATTATTTTTAGGATGTAAACCCCAGTGCTTTGGATCTGTGATCCGTTGAGCTATACATTTTATTTCTTTCTTTTTATTGAGCTTTATACTTGGTGTACTCCGGATATTTGGCCCGCAGAGTTGTGGTCTCCGACGTATAGTCATTGAGTTGGTTGGTTATATCCTCTATGTAGTATCAATTATAGGGACCTAATGTAAGGCTTTAAGCCTAGGTTTTGGTCAGGTTTTAGGCGGAATCTATCTGTTTCGCTCTAGAATTCTAAGAAATCACTAAAACTTCTATCCCTAGGGGTAGGGGTGTTATAGACGGTATCAAAGTAAGGTCCTATGATCACAGGCAACGGCCTGAGTCTTACATTTCAAATAATCACCAAGGAGCGACTTTGTGATGATGTGACATATGGCGTGCTCTTTGTGCATGAATGTGTTTTTTATATAACCTTGGTGAATTTAATTAAATATATGTGACTTGAATAAACCAATTGATTGAAAAAGCAACCTATTTGCTAGATTATGGGCGAAATGACTTGTATTCTCGTGAGTTTGTTAAGTTTTGGCTCGATCAGTAATTGTTTTGTGCATGCACCCTTGATGATTTAACTGAAAGTTTAAAGTGCGCTTGCTTTGAACTCAACGATTGGAAATGTCTTAACTCTAAGCTCATTCCTTGCCCTTCAGGTACGATTTGCTCCTTGGACCCCATAATGGAGTGAGGTGACGTAGTCAAAGGTTGGTAGAAAGAGAGAGAGCTAGAAGCAGTTAAATTATTTTCTTTGAAAACCTAGAGACTTTGAAAGTTAAGGTCTTTCCTAATTAGTGAGTTAGGGTTTTATTTTCGCATTAAAAGATGTTTCTAATCAATTGGCTAGATCTTATCGTCACATTCGAAGACATACATTTGCTTTGTAATAATACATTATCTTAGTTCTATAAGCATGAATTCCTATATGTAATCGACCTTTTGAGTGTGCACCTGCTAGGAGGTATACGTTGCTAGATGTGTTAAGGATGATAAGCTAACAAGCGATTAAAGATTGCCTTACGCGATCAAAATTTAATCTTTTTAAACAATACATCTCTTATGTGAATTCTCAATTTCTCAAAATGCGAAGATTTTAAAGTCTTGAGTCTTTTCTAATAACGAAATTAGGTTTTCCACTCGTATTCAGAACTTCATCTGCTCTAAACAAATGCAGGGGTTAAATGAGTGTGTGCCCTATATATATGAGTGAATGTTATTTGGGAATATAGGTATGCTGAGATGTCTATCTCTCTAGACTGGCTAATAATGAACCCTTAAGGAAGTAATTGGAGATTATCCTCTCTATTTGGAGTTCATGCCATATTGTGTTTTCGTTTAGGGGATTTGTAAATTAATTAAAGGGATTAAGTGAGACCTTCATATGTATGGATGCAATTTGAATAATACTGGTCTATCTCTCTTGCTCGTTGTGTAAGTGGATTCCTCGGCGTTCCACATGATTGTGGTCATTGCTTGCACATCATCATTACTATTCTATGCGTAGTTGATGTCTTGATGTTGTTTATATATTACATTTCGTACTTTTTATTGTGCAACTACTATCAAGTTGACCATGTGAAATGATTTCTATTATACAGGCTGATATGCTTGTTGTGTGATTAATAGCGCCCTAGTTGTATCAGCTTTGGCACACCTAGAGAGGAAACAAGAAGAAGAGCCTGATAGAATTGAAATTGTTGTACCACGTATGTCACCTAATGACCTTCGAGGGCTGACGACCCATACCTTTCAAATGCTTTCTTAAGCATTAACACTGAGTGCAGAAACCAAGAATCTCTATAGAAGCTAGAACCTTTCTTTACGTACTACAAGCTCGTGAAACTGCTACGATCACCTCATGAGACAGGGCGTCTCTTAGAACCTCGATATATATTCATAAGGCCAATAATGCTATTCTCTTTACATCAACATGATTGTCAGCTTGTGCATGGCTAGCTCTAATCAGTCGGGGAATGAGCAAGACTGACCCTTTAGGCATAGGTTACAACCAAGGGATTACATCTTTGCGTGATCGTGTAGGTGCATCCTTACGTGAAAATGAGTGAGTTTAGATGTTTTCGAGTATCAACATGGCCATGCATGTAATGCTAAGCTCGTACAAGCATATTCAGTCTGTCATGTTCATTAGGGAACTGTCCTTGGTGGATTTCTGAATAAATTGCCTCACGTGTACACCTTTGGAGGTGCTTATGTATATAATGGGGTTGGATGAACCATTTGACTTATATGATAAATGGAGTGATGGGACGTTGGGTTGTTAAATGGACTAATCTTAAGTAATGTTGTTTCCTTCCAATTGGTTTTGTGGCTACTTAATCACACATGTAATAACATTACCTTATGACCATAGAATTTGGTATTCGCAGATACATATCCTTATGCATTTTATGCTTGAACAGATGACATGCCAGTGTACCTATAATAGTAGTTAAATTTATGACCCTAAGATTTATGAATGAGTATGCGTGAATAGTCATCTACATGACTGATAGGAGTGCCATAAAATGATGTGATTATGTTGTCTTACATTATGCATTTCGTGATGAACTTGTTGGAGAAACCTCGAAGTTGTGCTATTACTTAGCCGATACGATTGATGTCACTCGTCCTTGGGGTTGTCTTGGTGTCGTACCGCGATGCTACCATTCTATGTATTAACATCTCACAGCTGTATGAACCAGCACCTGCATGAATATGCAATTGCCTATGTACCTTATATGATATGTTGATGGGTTAGGTATGGGTTAGTTGTGTTGCGAACCTGGGTATGTACTTGCGATAGTCTAAGTACGGTGTAAAGGACCTAGAATCGCATCTACAAGCCTGCCAATCTATTTGCATATTTCTATGATACCAGAGATAACTAATTCCACACGAAGACTTTGGAATGGAGCTCCCCGTTCGCCAGGCCACTGTGATTTTCTTGTCAATGCGTTTGTTTAAGTATGCATGCTGGTTGGAGACCTTTCATTTTGATAATTGTGGTCATAAGAATCACAGGAGGCATCAGCCTAAGAGCGCTAAGTAATTGCTTCCCTAACCCTATGCTACTTGCTATGTTGCAATCCATAATCCACAAGAGCTATAAGCCTCTTAAGTGATAATCCTATCGGAAATGACCTTGCTAGGTAGTTGAATTGAGGTTCACTCTTCATATGCATTAGTGAATGTAAGGAACTTACACTAATCTAACCTTAACACCTCCTTCTTGCAACCTATACATGAGGAATGTACTAAACCTCAGCGGCCTATCAGCCCACATTCTTAGCATAACATTTTCCTTTACAAGTTGCCTCTCTACTCGATAATTGATTGCCCAATGCATTGCCTAGAGATTTTCTCATTACATGTATGTAGGAGCAATTGGTATTGATTGTTCCTATTTTAGGAATGCTAAGTTGTAGCTCTACGTAATGCCATTGTGAACTTGTATATTGCTTGCGTGTTTTTATTATTCATGTGGTGCTATGTGATGCCATGCAATGTTCCTGCCACACAGTAGTGACGTAAAAACCCTGATCAATTAATTTGAGCATAAAATGATTTGATTCTTACATGCTTTAGGATCAAATTCAGATGTGTACCTTGACTTGACCTTCATTGGTGCCACTAATTGTTCTACATAAAAGGTTCCTTATATGACAGCTTATGTGCTTCAGCATAAAGTGGTTTTTGTTTAAACTTTTACTTTAGCCAGAGTTTGAAAAGGGCATCCATGGTGACTCAGTTGCCCCTCTTTCACGTGATTTGCCCTAGGCGTCTTAATAGAGTGAGTAGATGCTTGAAGAGAATCGGCGAGGAGGAGACTGGATACCTTAAACCTTCTGTTTTACCGATTTGGAAAGCTATATTTTGTTGTAAGTTACGATTTTGGATTCTATTATGAATTTAGATGATTTTTGCCATGTGTATGCGAATCCTGTTATACCCTAGACTTCGGAACTTTGAGGATGAAATTCTTTAGGGGGGAAGAATGGAATAGCTGAAAATTTTTAATGTCAAGGTAACGGCTTAGATTAATAACTTTATGAGTTATGTTTTATCTTATTAGCTAAAATTAGGGTAATACTTGTACGTCCTCTAAAATGAATAATTTTGTAAAACTTAGTTTTGAATTTTCATGACTTATTATGTGAATCCAAAAATTTAGTAGATACTTGGGAATTAAATCGAGCAAGATTAGCGTAGTTAGATTGGGCAACGTTGAAACCAATTAGTCTTAGGGTTACTTAGGCCCAATATTTTATGGTTTAGGGAAACAAAACAAAGAAAAAAAATAGTAAAAGTGGCTGAAGCCCCTTTCTTCCTCATGATGGAAACAAGCAAAAGGGGAGAGGGAGTTATGCCTCTCCTTTCTGGTGACCCAGCCCCGCAACCCCAGCTCCAAGAGTCAGAAAGAGATAAAGGAAAAGGGGGGGGGAGAGAGAAAGAGGGTGGCAGTGCTGTCGTCAGCATGAGGCGACCACTGTCGCACCCACCGTCTCCTTTTTGGAACAGCCCTGGCGAGCTCAAGGACACACACATAGAGAGAGAGAGAGAGAGAGAGAGAGAGAGAGAGAGAGAGAGAGAGAGAGAGAGGAAGAAGCAATGATGGTCACGGCGAGGCGCCGGCGAGGAGGGGAGTAGGTGGTTGCTGGTGCTGCGTGTTGTGACGACAAGGTGAAAAGGTCGGTAACGAAACCTTAACAATCCAACCCTCCTCAGCTCCACCACCACCACCAACCCCTGCTGGTGGTGGCCTTGAATCTAACCAGAACATTACAAAAGAGGGAGCAGATCAATAGCAATCGCAAGTGGGTGGAAGAAGGCCCGGAGCATGACCCAAATTGCCAAATAACCCAGGAGTTAGGTCCTTAAGCTTGGAGTGAGGCGGGTCATTCTCGATTCCCTAACCTATTAATAATTTGCAAAGTTTTACTTATTCGTTTATTAGTTGATTCGGTTATGAAGAGGAATTCTAAATGAATCGAGAATTATAGGTAGTGGGTGGATTGTTTGAGATCAACTGAAATAAGTTGGGATTAGAATTGGAATTGGAATTGAAATGATTTCGAGGATTGTTATGGGCACTGCTGTGAGGTGGGAGTTCAGGTTGTGTGAAAATCCGTGAAATTTCAAAGTGTAATTTCGTGTTGATGTTGTGTATTACTTGTTATTTGCCTAAATCTGGTTGCAGCAAGCTCTTGAATCGAGTCGTGGTTTTATTAGCCATTGATTTAAGTATATACTATGCATGCATGTCATGGTTGAGTTCTATGCCAAAATATTGCAATCTTAGCTGTTCGAGATTACTTTTGTTTAAATGTCTCGTACTAAATAATTTGTGAATTAGGAGTCAATTTGGTTGAAGCTCGCTTGATTCCCTTTAACCATGTACCACCATTCTCACATTGATTCTTTTAAATAATTAAATCCCTTACGTAATTTGCTTAAGAGTCATTTGTTTGTTTCAGCGATTAGAGTAATGTCCTGATTACTTAAACAAGTAACTCGAACATTTAAAAATCTGTTGATTACTTCCAAATATTTTTTAAGTAAGCTATCGAGTTGGAAAACAGTGTGAGTTACGAGTAAATATGTTTGCAATATGGTTAAAGGCGTGTATTAATAAGTGGTAAGTGATTTGCTTTGACATGGCAAGCGCTCTAAGATATGTGGTAAACTGTGACTGTTGGGCCATTCATTTGATGAGAGTGAGTCGTAATTAGATGTTACGAGCTCTTTTATAACTTATTTGGTGCTTTACACAACTGCATAGAGTCTTCCGGTTGGTATGAGCTGTTTTGCATCTGAAACATTGAGAAATCGAGGTGTTTATACATGATTGTATCTACTAGCTTCTAAAACAAGTTTTAATGTCACATTCCATGATAAGTGAATGGTCATGTGATTGTTAACTCGTTTATAAGTATATTTTACCAAAATGAATGGTTTTATGCATTCAAAAGTCGACTTAAATTCATTAAGGCTTTTTAGCTTGCGTTATAATGAGAATTTTCATGCAAGTATATTTAAAATGAGATGCATCTGAAAATTTTTGGGTGAGGAGAATGGCGCCAAATGTTTGGACAAATGTTTGGACAAATGTTTAGAGAGTACACCCGGTATGGGGAAACCTTAACTCCTAGGGATTAGAACCAAAAGTGGAAACCCTAGAAGATCCTGGCGAGGGTAATGATCCACTGATTATAAGAAGCCCTGGGGGATAATATGAAGGGCAAGTATGGATTTCCCCTAGGGCTACCATAGATCTCCCCTAATTAGCGCACATATGAGAATTGGATGCCCTACGCAATGATTTTATACATGTTATGTGATGAAAACTCCTCATTCGAGGATTATACTAGTGCAAGGATTTGGAAAAGTACATGTACTCTTGAAAAGAGCTGTTATTGAATTCCAAATGATTTTTAAGTGAATAACGACTGTTTTATAAATGCTTACTTTGGGTTCAGTAATTAATCGTTTGGTTTAATTGCTCTTAATTATTTTTGGGATGTAAACCCCAGTACTCCGAATATGTTATCCATTGAGCTGTATATTTTATTTCTTTCTTTTTATTGAAATTTATACTTGGTGTCCTCCGGACGTGTGGCTCGTAGATTTGTAATCTGCAGCGTGTAGCCGTTGAGCTGGTTGGTTATGTCATTTATGCATTATCAATTGCAAGGGCCTAATGTAAGGCTTTAAGCCTAGGTTTTGGTTAGTTTTTAGGCGGAACTCTGTCCATTTTGTTCCAAAATTCTATGAAATCACTAACACTTTTAGCCCTAGGGGTAGGGCTATTACATTTATCGTAATAGTGATTTTTTTTTTTAGCAGTTTGTAATTGGAATTTATGATGCGTATGGTCCCCTAAACTATCTTGTATTTTCGTGTCACTTTAAAATTCTTGGAGGGTTTTTTGGGCTTTTCACCGATTTTTCTATGTATTTCGAAATCGATATTAGTAGCCCAAACAGTGTTTTTTCCATGTCTTCGTCTACGTCTAATAATTACCTGTCATAAACTTGTTCTCTTTCGTGTTTTAGTCCATGGATCTATTGTACTTTACAAAGATAAGAGCATCAGCTGTCAAAACATTATCTCCCCAAGTCTTGGTCTATGGACTTGCTTTTATTTTGGTTAAAAAGAAGAGTATTAGCTGCCAAAATACTATTTTCTCTGACAACATACATCACACACCTAGATGTATGTACTCTCTCTTGTCATGTATTTACATTTTTCTAATACGTATTTATCATATAGATAATTTTTAATATATGTTGCTGACATGACATACATGAGTTTGTACTTATGGGAGTGTGATATACGCTTTGGTCTTCCTTATTCTATTATTAGCTCTTTTATTTTCCATATTCATCTACAATGCTTTATTTTATTTGTTTTTGTTTGGTTTGGAGGGGGAAGAAAGGAAGCGACACCTTAAGGAAATTTCATTGATCTAGTCTGGTAACCAATTTTAACTAAATAACCTTAGAAGATCGACTGAAAAATAAGGATCGAGTATATAATGGCGAAGAAAAATTATGACATAATAAAATAAATCCAATATGCCTTCTGATTTTGATACTCGTTGTCACCACTGAAAAGATATCAATAATAATAATTTTTTTAAACAAAGGAAAACCCACCTCTCCACCACTCTCTTCCACCACCACGTCCTTGAAATCTTTGATTCAATTTATCTAATTTCTTGAAGATCAATCATTGACATTCTAAACCACATCTCCAGCAAATTTCTCCCCACCTTAAACCATTCAACAATTCATGTTGCTTTCAAGTCAATGTATTCAAACTATCATATTCACCCACTCAAAAAATCTCAAACCACCTTAACTCACCTAGATCAAAATGGTGACTTCGGTGTTCAAATCGACATCCAGAAGAACAGATCGAAGAAAACAAAAGAAAGATTGAATAGAAGAAGAAACGAAGAAGAGGATCGAATACAAGAGCAGATAACAAAATAAGAAAAAAAATGGTGTAACTTCGAAAAGTGGGGAATGAGATTAAAATGCGCCTTTGTTAGTAAAGAGTCATATTCCCATCTCTTCCCAATCCATTCCACTCCTTCCACAAATATCTTACTTCTTCTGTCCCCTTTCCACTCTATCCCATTTCTTTTCATTCTCCATCTAAAAAATACTTACTTATTCCACAAAAATCTCATCCCTTCCCTTTCATTCCCACCCATTTTCGTCAGTTCTCGCTATTTCCAGCTCTTTCAAATAAAATCCTTCTCTTTTCCTGTAGATCTTTGCACCAAACCTTTGCCTTCTGTCTATATTCCATCAATGGCCATTGTCAAAGTTAAAATATTTATTCGTGGACGGCATGCATAGATATGGTTGTGGCAATGATGTCATGAGCTTAAATAATAATATGCTATCCAAAGTTATAAATATCGTACCAATTAATGTACCATTTTTTTTACTAGAATGGGACATACTGGATTTATATACTGTTGTACTGGGCTTGTATAGTTTTGAATTTCAAAAAAAAAAAAAAAATGAAGTACCAAAAAATTGAAATTTTAATGTACGACTAAGCGGTATTTGACGGAAAATACCAGTACTATCCAATATTTAGCGATACAGAGTTGTATTGACCCGTATTTAACCAGTATAAACCAGGACAACAATCTGTACTTTTTTTAACCAGTACGGTATACTTCAGTCGATACAGCACTATCTTTATACATTATATTGCTATCATAGAGAGAATGCTTACAAATTCCAGAATATGCACATAATTGATGATAAAGATGGTAGGATTGTGTTTAATAGAAAATCATAGTGAAATGACTGGCTGAGTGAGGTTTTGGGAAGAGACCCGAATTTTGGAGGTAATTATATATATATATATATATATATATATATATATATATATATATATATATATATATATATATATATATATATATTTGGTGGGAAATTAATGATTCGGTTGTCTTTCCTTTTTTGTGTTTTTGTTTTTTGTTTTTTGTTTTTTGTTTTTTGTTTTCTTTTGTTTTTTCCTTTCTTGGGGCCTGAGTAGGAAGTCTTTCATTTGTTGATCAAACAATTGAGGACCTTTGAATTTGCTGCAATAAAAACTACAGCTCGAAAAGGCAATTATCAAAATATTATCTTTTACAATGATTTTTTTAATTAATGTGACTTTTTAATGACCAATCCGATGGTGATTACTGAAAATAGTGTTAATCTTATCATTGAAAAGTTCTAATTCGTGGGAATTTTAATAAATCCTAAGGCTTGCAAGAAGGCTATTATATATTATTAGATAAATTTAGAATTAGATACAGACAATTCCGTTCTAGATTAGTTTTTTCTTGATTATCTTTCCAACCATCTACGTGCAGACGTAAATGGTGGAAAAGTTTTATATAAAAGCAATATTAATCTAATGGTTGGAAAGTTCTAACTTTTTAGAATTCAGATAAATCATATGGCCCACAGAAATGTTGTTATGTATTATATAAATATAGATATAGATAAGTACATCTTGGATAAGTTTCTAGTCCAGTTATTGTTCCAACCATCTAGCTACGTGTAGATGTTAAAAAAAATCTACATGAATACTAAATAAAATCACTCCAATTTTTTTTTTTTGGAAAATATTGTGACATTTGATCCATTAATTAATATTATGATCATTGTTATCGCCCCTTTAATTTGAAATACATGCGAAAATACGTTTTTATCAAATAAGGTAAATTTCAACACAAAACTCACGCTCACGGAACCAAGGACTATACATTGTTAACTTTTCAAAAGAAGCCCCTGCTAGAGGTCGCATGAGCAAGAGGGTTGATGATAATTTTTCATAATTAGGTACAAAATTTATTTCTGAATATTCAACTATTAATTTAATTTTTGGGTTAAGTTAGATATTGAATAAATGTTGGAGCTTTCCTAAAAAACAAATGTCCTTGAGTTTCAATTCTAATATTCCCCTTAAAGGTAAGAGAACCTTTACATCATTTATGTTTCAAACCCAAAGAGAATTTTTATGAAAGACGTGTTAAGAGTAAAAAGAAACATTCTTAACTTTCAACTATTAATTTATTGTAATAACAAAAACTTTTTAATGTCAGGGTAATGGCTTAGATTAATAATTTTATGAGTTATGTTTTATCGTATTAGCTAAAATTATGCTAATATTTGTATGCCTATTAAAGTGAATAATTTTATAACACTTAGTTTTGAGTTTTTGTGACTTATTATGCGAACCCAAAAATTTAGCAAATACTCGGGAATTAAACCGAGCAAGGTTAGTGGAGTTAGATTGGGCAACTTCGAATCCAATTGCCTTGGGGTTATTTCGTCCCAAACATTTTATGATTTAGGGAAACAACAAAAGAAGTAAAAGGCAGCGAAGCCCTTTCTTTTTCACGAAAGAAACAAGCAGAAGGGGGGAGGGGGTTCTGATTCCCCTTTCTGGCGACCCAGCCCCACAACCCCTGCCCGGAGAGAGAGAGAGAGAGAGAGAGAGGGAGGGAGGGAGGGAGGGAGAGGACGAGGCAGAAAGAGATTGTTTACGTAACTTGAACATTTAAAAATCCTTGATTACTTCCGGAGATTATTTACGTAAGCTATCGAGCTGGAAAACAATGTGAGTTATGAATAAACATGTTTACAATATGTTTAAAGGCATGCATTGACAAGTGGTAAGTGATTTACTTTGACATGGCAAGCGCTTTAAGATATGTGGTTAGCTATGACTGTTAGGCCATTCATTTGATGAGAGTGAGTTGTAATTAGATGTATTTGGTGGTTTATGCAACCGCATACAGCCTTAAGTTAGTTGTGAACTATTTTGCATCTGAAACATTGAGAAATCGAGGTGTTTATACATGACTGCATCTATTAGCTTCTAAAACAAGTTTTAATGTCATATTCCTTGATAAGTGAATGGTCATATAGTTGTTAACTTGTTTATGAGTACATTTTATCAAAATGAGTGGTTTTATGCTTTCAAAAGTCGACTTGAATTCATTAAGGCTTTTTAGCGCTCTTGAGAATGAAAATGCCATTGTTTGTGGTACAATGAGAATTTTGATGCAAGTATATTTAAAGTGAGATGCATATGAAATGTTTTGGGCTAGGAGAATGATGCTAAATGTTTAGACAAATGCTTAGGGAGTAGACCGGGTATGCTGAAACCCTAACTCCTAGGGACTTGGAGCAATAGAAGACCCTAACGTGGGTAATGATCTACTGATTAGAAGAGGCCCTGGGGAGATCTACACTCATCCTGCATATTATCCCCAGGTTCTTAAATCTCCCTTTTCCCTTTTTCCCTTTTCCCTAAGTTCTTAAATGACAAATAGAAGTCGGTTCACGAGAGTCAAGTTGAAATCTCCCTTTTGCTTGGGAAACAAGGACTATGTGGATGTATATATGGATTCATGAGTTGAATGATGTAATATGAAATATCCCTAGATTTCTAAATATATGTAAGTAAAGTACTTTGGTTCATGTATTGCATATTGAATAGCAGTTGTTCTAAATGGCCATGCTGGTCAACTATTTGAATATCGTTTGGTTTAGTTGTTCTTAATTATTTTTTGGATGTAAACCTCAATGCTTCAAATGTGTGATCCGTTGAGCTATACATTTTATTTCTTTCTTTTAATTTAACTTTATATTTAGTGTACTCGGGGCGTGTAGCCCGTAGAATGTTGGTCTCCAGCATGTAGCCATTGAGCTGGTTGGTTATGTCCTTTATGTATTATCAATTACATGGACCTAATGAAAAGCTTTAAGCCTAGGTTTTAGTGAATTTTTAGGCGGAATCTGTCCGTTTTGTTTCAAAATTCTAAGAAATTACTAACGCTTCTAGTCCTAGGGGTAGGGTTGTTACATTTGTGCTTATAGTTATGTTTTTTTTTTTTTTTTGAATAGTTTGTAATTGGAATTTGTGAGGCGCGTGGTCCCCTAAGCTAACTTGTATTTCCGTGGTCACTTTAGAATTCTTAGGGTTTTTTTTTTTTTTTGCTTTCGACTGATTTTCTACGAATTTCGAAATCAATATTAGTAGGCCAAACATTATTTTTCCCAAGTCTTGGTCTAACAATTACCTGTCATAAACTTGTTTTCTTTTGTGTTTTAGTCTATGGATCTATTATACTTTACAAAGACTAGAGCATTAGCTGTCAAAACATTATCTTCCCAAGTCTTGGTCTATGGACTTGATTTTATTATGGTTAAAAAGAAGAGTATTAGCTGCCAAAATACTATTTTCTCCAACAATGTATATCATACACCAAGGAGTATGTACTCCCTCTTCTCATGTATTTATATTTTTCCACCGCGCATTTGTCATACAGATAATTCTTAATATGTGACGTTGACGTGGCTTGTACGAGTTTGTACTTCTAGTAGTATGATATAGGCTTTGGTTTTCCCTTATTTTGTTATTAGCTATTTTGTTTTCCATATTCATCTACGATGGTTTGTGTCATTTGTTTTTGTTTGGTTGGGGGGGTGGGGAGGAAGCTACACCTCAAGGAAATTTCATTAATCTCATCCGGTAACCAATTTTGACTAAATGACCTTAGAATATCGACTGAAAAATAAGGATCGAGTATATAATATAGAGAAGGAAAATTGTTGACATAATGAAATAAATCCAATATGCCTTCTAATTTTTGATACCCGTTATCCCACTGAAAGGATATCAATAATAATAATTTTAAAACAGGAAAACCCACCCCTCCACCACTCTCTTCCATTGTCGTGTCTATAGCTATCCTTCACTCGTTGTTGGAATATTTGATTCAACTAGTCTGGGCTCGTGCTTTGTACGAAGCATGTTCAAATAGACATTTTGTAGATATGTTATCGAAATAATGAATGAATAGTTATGGTAGACATGATTAATATTATAATTTAGAGAAAATAATAGAAAAACTCAATGAAAAAGTTAAGTATACAACAATTTCATGTATAACCAATGGGATTAACAATTGAAAACTATATGACTATAAAAAAAGTCTATATAAGTATGATGGAGATAATAGATAGTGAATTTGTTACAAAGCACGCTAAATGGGGCGATAATAAGTCAATCTATGATGCCAATGACGAAAAATCAACCTCCTTCTCTTGTTGGTGAGAAAAAATTTATGAAGTCGATAATTATCTAGTGAAGTTAGATAAAAACTATTTTAAACTCAGTTTAGTTTGAGTTTCATATGTAGCAAAAATAAAATTTGTCTTTTAGCGAAAATAATTTGAACATTATATTTATGCGAATATATAACTTTTTTGTCTATTTAAAGTAGTCCATTAGGGGATGCTAATATAATTATGCATTCATAGTTTGTACATTTGATTTTCATGTCAACTCAATAGCTTCATGAGTTTTGATACAAACTTTCCATGCCCTTATGGTGTCTTGCAAGAGATGGGTTGAGTTCAGATTTATGGGTTGAGATATTTCTTAGTTTGAAATGTTACGGCGATTTGGGTATTTTATTTTAAACGGTAAATGATAGTTACAATTTTAGGTGTCTTATGAAGAGAATTTGATTATTGGATTTATATGGTTTAAAAGAAAACAAAAATTATTTCATTTTTTCTTGTGTGTTAAATAGATTAGATTTTGGTCAATTTATTTGAAACGTTTAAAAAATTAATTATACTCTTAAGATTTATTGTCTTTTAGCGAAAATAATTTGAACATTATATTTATGTGAATATATAACTTTTTTGTCTATTTAAAGTGGTCCATTCGGGGATGCTAATATAATTATGCATTCATAGTTTGTACATTTGATTTTCATGTCAACTCAATAGCTTCATGAGTTTTGATACAAACTTTCCATGCCCTTATGGTGTCTTGCAAGAGATAGGTTGAGTTCAGATTTATGGGTTGAGATATTTCTTAGTTTGAAATGTTATGGCGATTTGGGTATTTTATTTTAAACGGTAAATGATAGTTACAATTTTAGGTGTCTTATGAAGAGAATTTGATTATTGGATTTGTATGGTTTAAAAGAAAATAAAAATTATTTCATTTTTTCTTGTGTGTTAAATAGATTAGATTTTGGTCAATTTATTTGAAACATTTAAAAAATTAATTATACTTTTAAGATTTACATGAATTAAATTAATTATAAGATATGTATGTTTTGAAAGAAAAAAAATATTTCATTGATTTCCTTCTGTTAAATAGAGTATATTAAATGTGAAAAAAATTCAGCTTCACGGGCCTAATATGATGATCTTGTTTTATTTTTAATTTTTTTATATTTCACATGCAACCATTGCAATACGTCATATTATGCTTACAATATGTAATTTTTCAGCACAATCGTTACATATATATGATCACAATTAATATTGACTATATTATCAAATTCAAAAAGAAAGATAACAATGATGATAACGACAATGACGGCAACAACAACAACAACAATAGTTATAATGGAAATAATCATAGGAATCATATTTATATTTCTATTATCTCTAATGATATATGCTCAAATGTATATTTGTATCGAAAAAGACAAAATAATAATAATAATCATGGAAATAAAAATGTTTATTATTTCTATATAAATGTGTATATTATATTATGTGTTAATAATAAAGTGTCACATAAGGTTTTATAGCTTGTTCAGTAATTATAATTCAGTTTCCTTAAGTTAAAACTTCTAAAGCATGAACTTATTCTATGGTAATGAAATAATAAAAACTTTTAATCCATTATAATACCTCAATGTCTCTTTGATAATTAGATGATCACAATTAATGTTTACTATGTTATCAAATTCAAAGAGGAAGATAACATCGTCGACAACATCAATGACGACAATAACAACAATGGTAATAATGGAAATAATCACGGAAATCATATTTATTTTTCTATTATGTTTAATAATTCATGCTCAAATTTATACTTGTATCGAAAAATACAAAATATTAATAATAATCATGAAAATTAAAAATGTTTATTATTTCTTTATAATTGTGTATATTATATTATGTGTTAATAATAAGGTGTCATAGAACGTTTTATGCCTTGTTCAATCATTATAATTTGGGTTCCTTAAGTTAAAACTTCTAAAATATGAACGTATTCTATAATAATGAACTAATAAAAACTTTTTATATCCATTATGATCTCTTAATCTTTCTTTGATAATTAGATTATCATAATTAATGTTCACTATGTTATCAATTTCAAATAGAAAGATAACAATGACGACAACGATAGTGACGACAACAACAACAATAGTAATAATGAAAATAATCATGGAAATCATATTTATTATTCTATTATCTCTAATAATACATGCTCAAATTTATATTTGCATTAAAAAATACAAAATATTAATAATAATGATGGAAATCAAAAACGTTTTGGTCCGCAGGAGCCACAAAGGGTAATATAATACAATAAGGAAAGGGGAATCAAACTTGAGATCTAATGTGCCCAATAAAGAGTACAATACAATGAGGGAGAGGGGAATTGAACCTGACACCTAATGTGCCTATTAAAGAGAGAGAGATTATTGCATGCGCCATTTATTGAAGCGGTTATTGAGATAAATTCAAGGACTGAGATTGTCTAAGATTTTGATCAACGGTTGTAAAGCAACATATATCCGAAATTCACTCTCATGTTAGTATTTTCCATTTCCTCAACACTCAGCCCCTTACACATTTTAGCATTTATAGTATAAAGATTTTGGATTAGAACAAAATATTATAAATTGTTCTCATCTATGGATTAGACGAAATTTTTCACAAATTTTACAACTATAGGCCCTCATTTTTGTATATGTCATTCAATAAGGATAGTATTTGAATGAATTATACTAAGTTGCATGTAGTTTTTATTGTACAAAATCACAACATTATTTATAATTTTCTCAAATAAAAAAAAATTACACAAAAATAGGTTGAACTATTAAAATGTCTTTCAATTCGTAATCGTCAACGTAGCAGTTGATAGCACAATCAGCAACCACTAAAGACACATGATCTTCATACTGAAAATACTAATCGAATGTAATAATTGACAATTGCATATTTTTGGTCATATGGCACACAATCCTAGTCGAATAAACTTAATCTCTTGATTCCTCGCTTGATGTGCGTCGTATACATACATGATTGCTGGTGTTAAATTAATTAAGTGAAAGCTCCCTCTGATGAATTTGCTTTGATATCTAGTTGAAGAGAGGGAAGTGAAGATTTCGGATAGCAAAAGCCGAGCTCTTGGCTTCCGTTCTATGTCTGTATGTTATTCATGGCAGATGCAGCAAACATATATACATATTATAATATGAGGTTAACCCTAGTTCTAGCTTGGTGGCTAAGCAACAGAAATATAGCAATAAAAATATTTACAATATCTTTACGATATCTTTTGTGTTTATCACATATTCTATCACTCCTCCTCAAGTTGGAGCGTGGGGATTAACCATGCCCAACTTGGATCGTAAGAAGTGAAACGATTGCTTGCCTAAAGGTTTCGTGAAGACATCGGCCACTTGGTTCCTTGAGTTTATATACCGAGTCACCAATTCTCCAAACAGCAGTCGTTCACGTACAAAATGACAGCCAATCTCAATGTGTTTGGTCCTATCATGAAACACTGGATTCTTTGATATATGTAATGCCGCCTGATTATCACAATGCAGCAGCATAGGATTAGTAGGGAACACCTCATGGAAGCTAAAAAGGATTTAATCTAAGTCAAATCACTAGTAACTGCAGCCATGGCTCTGTATTCTGCTTCAGCTGACGAGCGAGATACAGTTGTTTGCTTCTTAGTTCTCCAGGATATCAGGGACCCCCCTAAAGTAACGAAGTACCCAGTAAGAGATTTCTTG
>JAKOGI010002947.1:0-75831 GCA_029747015.1 Carnegiea gigantea
TATATATATATATATGTATGTATGTGCATATATATATATATATGTATCTGTGCGCAGACACACTTACACACGCACACACATATATATGTATGTATATGTGTGTGTGTGTGTGTGTGTGTGTGTATGCAGATGTATGTGTATGTGTATGTATATATGGACACACACACACACGCCCATACTCACACATGCGCACACATGTGCGCATACCCATGCGCGTACAATGTATATATGTATATACGTACAAACGTACATTGATATGTGTGTGTCTGTGTGCCTGTGCGCGCGCGTGCATGGGTGTGTTTGTGTGTGTGTGTATATATATATCTGTCTGTGTGTGTCAGAGAAAGTGTGTGTGTGTGTGTGTGTGTGTGTGCGCATATGTATATGTATATGTCTATTTGTCTACACACACGCGCGCGGACACACATAGAGTAGTACTCCAAAAATTCTAATTTTATTTCATTACTGGTAGTTATCCCTATGCGGCACCGAACTTCCTAGTGGGGCGTTACTGTCGTATTTTATGGTAGGAAACTCAAGGCTAAGTATCGCATAATCTACTATTGAGAATTCAATGATAAAGTCAAACCAAGGGTCAAAGTCAATGTTTAATAGTCAAAGTCAAAGTGTTCACTCTAAGGAATTTATTCAAGACCAACAGTTCCTAGATACTGTACATCATCAGCCTCGCTTCTACACTTGATTCACATTCCCATGCTCATGATCATCATCTGAAAGTAAAGCATTTAGAAAAATGAGACAAAGCTCAATAATGGTTATCCCTGGTTATGGAAGCATAACTCAAATTCATTTTAAACAATTTTAGGGATGAGAGGAAAGGTAACTGAAATAATTTCATTAATGGTTCCAACCAATCTACCTCGAACCCCTAAGTTCATCAAATCTCTCATAGTTCAAGTTTAAGATAGGGGCAAGCGACCTCATTAGGTCTCATGGCCTGTATTTGACTTGGTGTAGCTGCTTATCCAGTTCACAGCCTACCATCAATTGGACAGTTACCAATACCCTAGGCCACGTGCCTGTCAACAAGATGGCATGTGGCTGCTACCCATGCATATAATTTTCCAGGGATTACTATAAGGTCTTCTTATTATCAGGAGCAACCTCCCATTTCTCGCCTAGTTCTTTTACTTAGATTATTAATGTTTAAGAATAGGTCATTAGACCAAACCCTTAAATAGCCCATCTCGGCCCAATTGAGGTCCAACGCTAGTTAAAAAAACTTTCAAACAATCCAAGGTTCCGTACTAAGTTACGATAACAACGATAAAGTCTTAACAACATATTGAGTTATTCAAGAAGGTCCCCCGAACATCAGTTCAAATCAATGTAAGAAAAAATCCACATAGACTACATTTCAGAGGGACATCGAGGAGAGTTAGAGTATGATTGTTACTTGACAAGATGCTGTGCTGAAACTTGAGCTCAACTTTCTAACTTAGGCCGATCCAATTTCCAAAGGGGTTGTTTTAACACTTAAACCTAGCCCAAAATCGAACTTAAATGAACTATAGCCCATAAATCACTTTGAAACCTATTTCTATGCCAAATTATAGGTTAGACTCCCCAAATAAATTTTTATAAATATTCAAAATTTTATTTCTTTGATTAAACATTCACATTAACCTTCTAGATTAGAGACATAATCTAGGTCTAATTTTAGAGGTCACAACTTATGATCTAGATATCAGATTCTGGAGATCAAGCTCATTATGGAAATCTCAGTATGTCTACTCTAATTTCATTTTAAAAAATGTAGAAAAGTTCCCACACTATCGCAATATAGTCCAGGTTTGCGTAGTCTTCGTATTTCCACTATAACTTTTTGATTTTAACTCCGATTAACACGATTCTAAGTTCTTGATACAGAAGGATTCTATCTATAAAAACCTATAAATTTCATAATTTTTCAACAATTCAATACTAATTGATGGATTTTCAAAGTCACCGTACATTCTGACCGTAACATTCACAATAGTTCCTTAAGTTTTTGTCCTAAAGCAATATCCCCCATCAACCACAACTTCCATCATGCATCCATGCAATCTACTTTTCATACCGCTTGTAACTTAGTCTCCCTAATTCAATTCAAGGTAGACAAATATGTTTACCTTGAAAAATATAAAGAAGAGGAGGAAGCTAGATGGTTTTAATTCCTCAAACACAAGCAATTCAATTTGAAAATCAAGGAAAGCAATGAGATTTTAATAATAAAAAATTAGATTCATTAATCTCAAATAAAATTTATATATAAAAAGAAAATTAGGATTAGGGTTTTTCATAGAACCATAGCCATACTCAACCAAGGAAGGAGAGAAGGGAAGTGGTCAGGCTGATTAAGAGAGGCAGGGGAAAAAGAGCAAGCTAAGGTTAGAGCTGTTCCTTTATGAGAGGAGGAAGAGGGATTGGAGGATGAGAATGAAAAAGGAAAGAGAATTTTTTTTTCAGTGCAACACCCACAGCTGAGGGGAAGGGGGGTTTTTGCTGAAAGATAATTTTTACTTACCCATAATAATTTTATTTGAAGTTTTGAAAATTTTTTTGGGTCAAAAGAATTAAAAAAGAAATATTATTTTTGCTTGGATCGACCTAAACTAACCCCTAAAATTATACCCTTAGATTGCCAATAAAATTTATAATCATCTAACGAGCTCAAGCCCTCTAGGTTGGTCCAACATCCAAAAGAACGAATATTTATAATTATAGAAATTTCTAAGGTTTTACACTCTAACCCCTAAATAAAGTTTCGTCCTCCAAACTTTACACGTACCTGAGTAGTCAAATAAGTGAGGGTACTTGGATCGCAATTATTATTCTGGTTCCAAGGTAGCTTTTGATACCTCACGATTGGCCCAAAAGACTTTTACTAATGGTACCGGTTTGTTACAGAGCTATTTTCCAAGATCTGAATTGGTTACTCCTCATATGACAAGTCTTCTTGAAGTTGCACGGGGCCTGGTTTGATGACAGGGGAGGGTTCAAGAATATACTTTCGTAACTATGACACATGGAAAACATTACGCACCCTTGGTAATTTTGGTGATAGTTCCAATCGATAGGTCACTGTAAAGCTTGTCGTGGAGTTACAAATTTAACCACTACTTCGATTTCTAAATAATATTTATAACATAGGAAAATAGGGATTGATCCACAAGGAAAGATTATGTCAAAAAACTAGTTTTAATTCTAGATGATTTTATTACTCTTTGTAATTCAAAAATAAATCAAAATTAATAGAAAATCTGGAAAAATACTCAATATTACTCCTAAATATTCTAGATTTACTTCTGGAAATAAAACAGCAAATAGCTATCCTGAATAATCTAGAAAAATAAAAACTGAATAATAACTCAATCTTCAACTAAAAATGAAAAAAAATAACAAATAGAAAATTAATATTAAAAATCACAAACAGCAACCTAAACTAATATTCTTCAAGTTTGCAAGCTTATAACTCCAGAATTTTATCTAATTAATTTCAGAAAAAATTAAAACAGAAAACTACTGCAGAATAACAAAATAAAAAATTAAATCTAAATTTAGAAAATAAATAAACTGCACTAATATAAATACAAAATTAATTAACAAAATTACCCAAATTTAAGGATATAATTTTCTGGACTCAATAACACCTAAAACACATGAAATAAAAATTAAAAATGTAATTTTCAGATTTGTTAAAATAAAAACCTGCACATATCCAATTCACGAATAATTCTGAAAAATTATCAAATAATTTCCAAAAATTTCGAAATTAAATAGAGGCAAACTAGGACACTATATAAACCCTAGGATAGATTAAAACTTGAAAAAAAATGAAAGAAACTAATTTTAGCCTAATTTCTAACAAACCAGTAATTAAACGGCAAAACAGAATATAAATCAAATCTGAAAATTATAATCACTCTAAAAATTAAAATCTCACTAATCTAAAATGACCAAGACACTCCTAAAAACTACTCTTTGGGGGGCTAAATCGAATTTATATTAAAGCTAATAATTAAAGGATAAAAATTGATAAATTAAACAAATTAACTAAAAGCAACAAATAATTATCAAAGGATATCAAATTTATGAAAAATGCTTAGCATAATCTATATCCACCATGCAAATTAATATTTATCATCAACACATAAGTCAATTTCATTCATGAGTTAAACTGTAGAAGACACCCACCAGCAGATCTTCCCCGTTTTTCCTTATATTATAGTTCAATTAGGTCTAACCCCAATATAAACCCTACTTATTTGATAACCCTTATACCAGTGCAAGAATTTAATCAAACCAGAGCATTACGTACTAGAAAAACATCATCTAATGCTTTGTAATCAATTTACCAGCAAATCAATTTAACAAAGATCTATAACGATTACCTAATTAAAACAGATGGGTTTGAGCCATCCATGATTAATTAGGATGATACTAACTCTTAAAAGACGATAACTTTTACGTATTAAAGCCCTTTAAACTATCATATGAATTCGTATTAAACTAACTAGCATGCATTCTACTTAATATAATACAAATATCATAAACGATAAATACTAATCACTGTAGAATCATGAATATAAATCAACTAGATAATAAAGCATAAAACTTATTTCAAAATAATTAATTTGGCATGGTTTCAAATAGATTATGCTAAGCACAAGAAAATTACTCACTCATATTAAAAATAAAATCACAATTAACCAAAGGGTTCATGTTTAATAATTAACTAAACGAAAAATAAAACAAAATAAAATAAAATAAACAAAACAAAAATAAAGAAGGAGGGTTTGATGCAAGATGATGGTAATTAAGGAGATCATGCGTGAGGAGGTGGATGGGAGCGTGAAGAAGGGGCTTGAAGATTGATGGATGATGATTGTGGTGAATTATGGTAATGAAGGTGAAGATGATGCGTGGGATGGGGAATGAAGATGATGGGATGATAAGGTGGGATTGAAGGAGGATGAAAGCAGACGTGAGGAGGTTATGGCCGTGAGGTTATTTTCAAGGCGGCCGTGCCTTGATGGGGTTTTTTTTTTTTTTCCTCTGTGAGTTTTATGATGGTGATATATGATGGAGAGGAAAGGAGGGGTGGGGTAGCTAGGGTTTTTTTTTTTTCCCCTCTTCTTCCTTTCTGCCTTAGATTTCTTCGCCCTTAAGACTTCTACCTTTCCTCCAACTCTTGAAATCCTAGTCCAATTAAATAATTATGAAAATACTATTTTCCATAAATTATTATGTTTGGACCGTCTTTATAGCCAAGCATGTAAAACCCGAGCTTCGAGGTCCTCTCTTCTCCTCTTTATCTAATAAATGCTAATCTTGGAAAATATATAAAATAGAGCAAATTAGACAAAATAATATACATAATACAATCGAATTATTTAGTAAAACAATGTATGATTTTTAGCTTTACAAATTCCCCCACACTTAGACTTTGGATGTACTCGCGCAAAGAAATTTTAGACTCGACCTAAAACTGACCCTCTTCCTTTCTTTTAAAGTCATGCATAACTATGACATTTATACTAAGCCTTGGCTTGCTTTAAAAATGATTTTATTGAAAACTAATTAGTTTTTCTTCATACAAGTGAATAACTACTAGATATCTAACTACCATCAAAGAGTTTATTCATCAAGCTTACAACATTTCTTTAATGAAATAACAAGATCAATAATTGTCCGTCTCTTTTAAATATGTATACACCGATCAAGAGGTCTAAAAAATTTAAGATAGAAAAATTTAGATATAGTATGGTTATCGAGACAATTAAACTAGGTAGAATAACTCATTGAACTGATTCTAACTTGCCTTGTACTTATTTCTATTTTCTCTTTTCTTTTTTTTTTTCAAACTCCACTTACACACATATTCGAGGCCCATATAGGGTCTTGAAAATTAAACATTCCCTATCTCAAACTCACCCAAATAGAGGTATTGGAGCAAATAATTCATTCTCATCTTTATTTCTTTTTGACTGTTGGTTTTGGGGCGGGTCACTGATCGGCCCAAAAAGGGGCATGACTCTCCCAATCATGGGCTGCTCCATACATAAGACTCACTTGAGACCTAAACTTAAGGAAAAAAAGGTGCCGAGCCACCTATTCCTACCCACGTTGGTATTCTAACCTTTTCTTCTTTCCTTTTTCCGTTTTTTCTTTTTTTTTAAGGTTAAAAAAACAGACAAGAAAAGTTACAATTTTAATGAGTTATTCAACTAATTCAATAGTCTAGGAGAAGGGCCAGGTCATTTTACTGCCTCTGAAGCGTATATAATATATGACTAAATAAGATGGATAATCATGGTAATTACTCATTAAAGAGATATATGAGGATCAACTCAAACTTCTTTGAAAGATAGCTAGCATGCTTAAACATCTTCACTTATAGAAGAATAAACTAAAAAATAGCTAATAAAAAACACAAAAAATTTTTAAACAAGCAAGCCTAGCATAAACTCATATCATGCATTATTTATAAGAAAGAAAATTTTTTTTTTTCGATTTTAAATGCAGGATGCACCCCCCCACACTTAATTCATGCATAGTCCCTAATGCATGCAAGAAGATAGAAATAATGAAAACAAAAACAAAATTAAATAGGTGCTTCCCTAAAAACGTTGGGTTGCCTCCCAACCAGCGCCTTTGTTTATAGTCGTTGGCTCGACTTCATGAAACTCCTGGATCCTCTAGTTGGATTTCTTCCACTAAATCATCATTAATCTAGTAGGGTACTTTTTGAAACTTAGCCTGATCAAGACTCTTAGTAAGCATAGTCAAAAATTCATCTTCATTAGATAAGTCACAAATATCTTGGGGCAACTCAGTATTAACATCAAGTGCATACACGCAATTCACCTCAGTAGGGAATCTCATGGCATCAAAAATATTAAATTTAATCACTTCACTATCAAATTCCATGGTTAATGTTCCTTCATCCACATCAATTTTAGTCCTACCTATTTTCAAAAATGGCCTACCAAGCAAGATGGGAATATCATGACATGCATCACCCATGTTCATCACATAAAAATCAGTAGGAAACACAAGTTCATTCACTTGGACTAAGACATCCTCTAACACTCCATCTGGGTGAATATTACTCCTATCAATTAATTGAAGCACTACACCAGTTTTCTATAACTCTCCTAAATTCAATTTGTCATAAACAGACCTAGGCATAACATTAATGGAAGTACCCAAATCAAACATAGCCTTATCAAAGTAAAGATTTTCTATCTTACAAGGAACAGAAAACACACCTATGTCTTTGCACTTAGGGGGAAGTTTCCTTTGAAAAACTGCAGACACATTTTCCCCCACACTTATCTTTTCATTCCCTACTAACTTTCTTTTAGTAGTACATAATTCTTTCAAGAACTTAGCTTAACGAGGCACCTATTTAATGGCATCAAGGAGAGGTATGTTGATCTCTACCTTCTTTAATGTCTCTAAGATCTCTTGGTTAGCCTCATTCACCTTAGAAGTAGGGCTTCGAAATCTACTAGGAAAGGGTGGAATTGGCTTATAAGGTTCTCTTTTCTTCTCTCCTATTTTCTTAGTAGTTTGATTAGAATATGTATCTAACTCTGGTTTAGCCCCTTTGATCTCTAACTCAGGTTCTAATTCTCTACTCTTCCTAGGTTCGTTTAACTCTTTCCCACTCCTAAGTGTTATGGCACTAACATTCTCCTTAGGGTTAGGGTAAGGCTGAGATGGTAACCTATTTTGTATTCGAACCTGCAAGTTGCTAACTATGATATCAGTTGCAGCCTGTCTCTCTTGAACCTGCTTAAGAGTTGTCTCCAAAATCTGGAACCTATCATCCATCTTCTTAAGGACTTGTTCTAGCAGGAGGTTAGTCCTATCCTGATTAGAAGATTGACGAGATGTTTGGTCAAAATCAGGTAGATTGGTTTGAGAGCCGTACCTAAGATTAGGGTGGTCTCTCCATCCTTCATTATAGGTGTTAGAATATTGATCACACCTCCTTTGACTTTGGTTAGAATAGACAGCATTAACATTACCCTCTTGAAGTGTGGGACATGCATCAGTGGGATGCCCCTCTAGACAACAAATGCCACATATGACTGCATTATGTACTCTCCCAGTAATAATTTTATTCAACAAAGTAATAATACGAGATAACTGACTCTCTACAGATGAACTAAAACTAATCTCATTAACCCTTTTAATTTGTGACTCCCTAGGATCAAACTGTTGAGCATTTTGGGCCATTAGATTGAATAAATTTCTAGCATCTGCTGGAGTTTTATTAACCAGAACTCCCCCCTAGCAGCATCAACTATATTACAATCCATAGGAAGCAAACCCTCATAAAAATATTGAATCAACAACTATTCAGTTATTTGATGCTGGGGACAACTAGCACACAGTTTATTAAATCTTTCCCAGTACTTGCAAAAAGTTTTCCCATTCATTTGTTTGATTCCACATATATCCTTCTTAATAGATTCAATTCAGGATGCTAGAAAAAAATTTCTCTAAAAATGATTTATGCAATGCAGTCCATGTAGAGAACGATCCAACAGTAATGCAACCAATCTTTAGGATTACCAAGCAAAGAAAAAGGAAAGGCTCTCAACCTAATTTGGTCTTCAGGAATCTCCTCAGGCACCATAGTAGAGCATGTAATAAGGAATTCACTAATATGACGGTATGGGTCCTCTTCAACTAATCCATGAAACTTGGATAACAGATTGATAAATACAGAGTTCAGTTTTAGAGGTTTATCGAATACAGCATAAGTAATGGATATGGGTTGGTTTTCTAGATTAGCGGCGGCAAGTTCTCGAGGAGTAGACATTCTTACTTCTCTAATCTTAAGACCTACTGAGTTAGGATAACCTTCTTTGTTTTTATCTGCTAATGTTTGCTTTTTGTCATCTCCAATTTCCTTACCACTCCTTAATCTCATACATTATGGGCAATCTGCAAAAATTAAAATACTAGAGTTAAAACAAAACAATAAAAGTAGTAAAATAAAATAGAAGTAAACTAGCAATTTTATTTTCTTTCCCCGGCAACGGCGCCAAAATTTGTAAAGCTTATCGTGGAGCTACAAATTTAACCACTACTTCGATTTCTAAATAATATTCATAGCATAGGAAAGTAGGGATCGATCCATGAGGAAAGATTATGTCAAAAAGCTAGTTTTAATTCCAGATGATTTTACTACTCTTTGTAATTCAAAAATAAATCAAAATTAATAAAAAATCTAGAAAAATACTCAATATTACTCCTAAATATTCTAGATTTAATTCTGAAAATAAAATAGCAAATAGTTATCCTAAATAATCTAGAAAAATAAAAACAGAATAATAACTTAATCTTCAACTGAAAATGAAAACAAAAAAATAACAAACAGAAAATTAATATTAAAAATTACAAACAGTAACCTAGACTAATATTCTTCAAGTTTGCAAGTTTATAACTCTAGAATTTTATCTAATTAATTTCAGAAAAAATTAAAACAGAAAACTACTGCAGAATAACAAAACAAAAAATTAAATCTGAAATTAGAAAGTAAATAAACTGCACTAATATAAATACAAAATTAATTAACAAAATTATCCAAATTTAAGGATATAATTTTCTGGACTCAATAACACCTAAAACGCATGAAATAAAAATTAAAAACGTAATTTTCAGATTTGTTGAAATAAAAACCTACACATATCCAATTCACGAAATAATTCTGAAAAATTATCAAATAATTTCCAAACATTTCGAAATTAAATAGAGGCAGACTAGGACACTATATAAACCCTAGGATGGATTAAGACTTAAAAAAAAATGAAAGGAACTAATTTTAGCCTAATTTCTAACAAACCGGTAATTAAACAGCAAAATAGAATATAAATCAAATCTGAAAATTATAATCACTCTAAAAATCAAAATCTCACTAATCTAAAATTACCAAGACACTCCTAAAAGACTACTCTTTGGGGAGGGGGTAAACGGAATTTATATTAAAGCTAATAATTGAAGGATAAAAATTGACAAATTAAACAAATTAACTAAAAGTAACAAATAATTATCAAAGGATATCAAATTTATGAAAAAATGCTTAGCGTAATCTATATCCACCATGCAAATTAATATTTATCATTAACACACAAGTCAATTTCATCCATGAGTTAAACTGTAGAAGATACCCACCAGCGGATTTTTCCCGTTTTTTCTTATATTATAGTTTAATTAGGTCCAACCCTAACATAAACCCTACTAATTTGATAACCCTTACACCAGCGTAAGAATTTTATCAAACTAGATGCATTACGTACTAGAAAAATATCATCTAACGCTTTGTAATCAATTTACCAGCAAATCGATTTAACAAAGATCTATAACGATTACCTAATTAAAAGAGATGGGTTTGAGCTATCCATGATTAATTAGGGTGATACTAATGCCTAAAAGATGATAACTTTTACATATTAAAGCTCTTTAAACTATCATATGAATTCGTATTAAACTAACTAGTATGCATTCTAGTTAATATAATACGAATATCATGAACGATAAATACTAATCGCTGTAGAATCATGAATATAAATCAACTAGACAATAAAGCATAAAACTTGTTTCAAAATAATTAATTTAGCATGGTTTCAAATAGGTTATACTAAGCACAAGAAAATTATTCACTCATATTAAAAATAAAATCACAATTAACGGAAGGGTTCATGTTTAATAATTAACTAAACAAAAAATAAAATAAAATAAAATAAAATAAACAAAACAAAAATAAAGAAGAAGGGTTTGATGCAAGATGATGGTAATTAAGGAGATGATGCGTGAGGAGGTGGATGGAAGCGTGAAGAAGGGGCTTGAAGATTGATGGATGATGATTGTGGTGAATTATGGTAATGAAGGTGAAGATGATGCGTAGGATGGGGAATGAAGATGATGGGATGATAAGGTGAGATTGAATGAGGATGAAAGCAGACGTAAGGAGGTTATGGCCGTGAGGTTATTTTCAAGACTGCCATGCCTTGATGGGTTTTTTTTTTTTTTTTTCCTCTGTGAGTTTTATGATGGTGATATATGATGGAGAGGAAAGGAGGGGTGGGGTAGCTAGGGTTTTTTTTTTTTCCCCTTGTCTTCCTTTGTTCTTTAGACTTCTTCGCCCTCAAGACTTCTACTTTTCCTCCAACTCTTGAAATCTTAGCCCAATTAAATAATTATGGAAATAATAAATGATTATGTTTGGATCGTCTTTATAGCCAAGCGTGTAAAACGCAAGCTTTGAGGTCCTCTCTTCTCCTCTTTATCTAATAAATGCTAATCCTAAAAAATATATAAAATGGAGAAAATTAGACGAAATAATATATATAATACAATCGAATTATTTAATAAAACAATACATGATTTTTGGCTTAACAATCACTTCGCTATCTCATTAAATGACGGGATACGGCCCGATGTACCTAGGGCTAAGCTTAGCCACTATACCAAACCTCATGATGCCCTTGGTTGGGGATACCTTAAGGAAAACTTGGTCTCCCACTTTAAACTTTAAAGGCCTATGCCTTCTATCATCATAGCTTTTTTGACGGCTCTGAGTTGACTTCAGTTGTTCTTGGATTACCCTAACCTTTTGGGTGGTGGCTTGGACCAGGTCAGGTCTAATAGTTTATGCATCATCAATCTCTTGCTAGCATATTCTACATCATCTACCATACAACGATTTGTAAGGGGCCATCCTAATACTGGAATGGTGACTACTACTGTAGGAGAACTCAATCACCACCAATTCCTCATCCCAAGCTTTCTTGAAATCCTGAGTATAAGCTCATAACATGTCTTCTAAGGTTTGATCATGCGCTCAGTTGGAACGACAATAATATTGGGCTTTTTATCCTTGTATTTTTAGTTAATTTTTTTGTTCGTGTGTGTTGACATGGCTTCATAGCAGTGTAATAAAGGGGACTAGAATTCGTAATCATTTGATAAAAGTACTTATCACTAGATCAAGTGATGCTCCTAATTGATTTTTACTGTTAATCTATTACAAGGAGTAGTAAGTGAATGACGTTCTTCTCTACTAATGAAAAATAGTTAAGTCCATGAACATTCTTGAAAAAAATATCTAAGTCCATGAACATTCTGATATTGGAGTTCTTAGTAATGCAACCACTATGTTTTCCCTTCCTGTATAGACTTGAGACTTGTACTGCCTTTCTGGGGCTCACAAAGGGAAAAACACAACTTACGGACCTTTACAAGTTAAAAATCATGACAACTTAAACAGAAGAAGGAATGGCAATGAATCCTGAATCCAACCCAAAGCCATTAGACTAAATTCAAATTAAAGGGTCTGGGTTTAACCAAGTGCGACCGAATAGGTGTTTAGCAAGTTTTGGCAAGTCACCCTAGGTCTAGGTCGGAAAAATTGAGACCAAACTTGACGCAAGACCCGTTTAAGACACATTAATATTTTTTTGTTTTTTTGAAATGTAAAACTTGACTAAACTATAAGTTTAAGTGACAAATTTTTTTAAAATTTTGTTGTCTTGCATTGTACCACTTTTCACCGCTTCTCATCCTCAATCTCTCTCTGCTCTCCTCACTTGCTTGGTCGCATATCTCGCTCTCTCAGACCCATCAAATCTCTCACTTTGAAGGAGTATTAGTTTTATATCAAATGTCACATCTTTTAAATCCAATTCTTTGGTATTAGAATGTGGGATTTCATGTTAGGATGTAGGAAAAAAATCAATTACAAATACTCTTTAATTTGAAAAATGGTCAGGACCCATTAAGGACCCCTGGATTCGTTAGCCCCATAGGATTTGGGTCGGGTTCCTATCTTTCCATGCCCAATGAGCCCAAACTAAGTATGGGTCTAGGTCCAAATAAATAAATAAGTCGGGATCCAGGTGGACTCAACTCATTGTCATCCCAAAGTTACAGAAGACATTCCCATCATTATAGTGATTTTTAAGGGAGGGTTATGTGTGAATCAACCATGCACGTTTGATTGTAGAGGGATTATTGCTGCTAGACCCTTGAGGCTTTGATTTGTTCATTATAATGCAAAACTTAAAGATTGTCTCTTCGAGGCTCTTATGGCAATCTTAACTAATCAATGCATAAAAATTTTACCATTGTTCATTATTATAGTGAAGTGGTCCCAGCACAATTTCCCTAGTTAGTTGACTCTCATAATTATTTATCATTGTTATTAAGGAATTTGGGCTGGTGCTCAATTCGATAGGATGATATCAACTACTAATGTGAAGTAAGAATGATAAGTAAGTGTAAAATTTATTTTATTACTTTAACTATCTAACAAGAGCAAGACGCACAGAATCAGGATTAGCAAGAACAACACTAGGAACCTACTTTAGAACTTAATAGAGTTCCTAGTCCAAGTTGCGAGTGAACTTGAGCAGGTGCTGCTATTCACACGTTATTAAACTTCGCTCTTTGTTATGCTCTAGTTTAATGCACTTTATGTTAGAGAAACACTCCCATACAAAACACAAAGATGCTTCTATACATACCTAATAGGCTGTGCACCCCTATTGTAGACATCAGAATCTCCATCATTTCTAATAGGAAGTACATTATTATAGCCAGATACCTTGCTTTGCGTGAACATCATAATTAGGGGATGATAAGTATCCATACAGCATATCATTTTAGGGCCATTTTGATGCGTTTTTAGAGGATTCATGAGTTTAATGCTTAGTTTTTACCCTAAAAATCCCAATTTACACTTGGGTATAGTGCTTTGATGACTTGTTGCATAATTATATTTAGTTTTGATGATAACAAATCCAAGTGTAACATAATTGTCTAAGTAATGTTGCTCCAAACAAGCTCTCCAAACAGGACCTACACTGTTGTTTGTAATATTCGTATTAACCTGGATGCAAAATGTTGAGAACAAGTCTTAGGAACAGGTTCCAAGCTTCAGTGATACAAGATCAGTAAACAACAAATCTCGCCAATCAGTTGGCTAAGTCTTGAGGAACAAGTTTTTACATTCAGCTATACAAGATCACCCGAGGAATCCAGGTGACCAAGGTGTTTGGAGCAGCATATTTATTATTGACAAGATGACTGATTCTTACAACAAGAAGTCTTGGTTTGGTTTAGTGTTTATCTTTTAGACTCTTGTTAATATGCCAGTCTTGAAAGTCTCAATTTAACACTTCTTAAAACGGTTTTTGACATTTGCTTTAGAACACCAATTTCCAAACAACCCTGAAAACAGGGTGTCTAAGGTATTCCTGAAACTGCAGCAGCCTCGGCTGTCTGTTTTACCAGTAAATTTCCTTTGGTTGGGTGCCAGCTCTAAAGGATCTTTTTATGAAATCCTAGGCTAACTAATTAAGTTCTAAAAAGGATTATTTTTGATTTGAAAAAGATTGCAAAACCGTTTTTGCTAAGGATCTCTTTTTCAAAATTCTTATCCCTTATTTTTAGGCCGTGATTGATTTCAAATTTGGAACCGAAATCTTTATCCTTTTTTGGGCAAAATCTGTACAGCTATATTTAGTGGGTAATTAGTTTTTATCCCTTGAAAAATCAAATTCTCTTATTTTAGTAAAATCTTATCTTCTCTAGCCGTTGGGAATCTTATTTGAAGAAACTCCCTAAGCTGCTAATATTAGAAGATTTTGTTATCCTTTTTGAAAGTATTAGCCGTTGGGTTTGTCTGTTTAAATAATGAAATCTTCTCTCCCATTTAGATATCCGGTTTTTACACAAGAAGTAAGAGATTTCCAAAAGCTGCATTTCAAAGAGAAAAACCGTGACAGGCTTATGCTTAACTGAGCTTTCAAAATATTGGCATAATAGGACTTCATTGTACCCTACATCTGCTTAAGTCAGAAGCACCCCCAGTAAGATGTTTTGTACCCCTGTTCTCAGATCAGAAAGTGAGTGAGTGTGTCCATAGTCGAGTGGACTTTGGACGTGTCCAATATAGTGTGATTGGACGTGGTGTAACCTGCCTTAGGGAAGAAGGTTACGTGGGTTACAAGTTGTAACAAGGAGTGTTACTTTTGTAACGTGTTCAGCTCGTTCGTAAAGTGGTTAAATCCTACACGAGGTACGTCGTGGTTTTTCACACCTCAGTTGGGCTAGAGGTGTTTTCCACATAAAAATTCTATGTGCTTTATTTTCGCATTTATTACTTTGAATTTCGCTACTGAACCAATTAGGAACAACTGCTGCAAACAAAGCTTAAGGTTGTTTGTGATTTACGAACAGTCTCTGCAATCAAGTGCTACGGCTGTTTGTCAGTTATTTGGCAAAAATCGGCCACCACAGTTCACCCCCCTCTTGTGGTTGTGTACTCTTGGAATTCAACAAGTGGTATCAGAGCTGGTTCTCTTTCATAAGGCTAACACCTTGAGAGATCCGTGAAGATGAGTGTACCACAAGGGATACTTGAGGGTCAATCCATTACTCGACCTCCTTATTTCAATGGCCAACACTATAGTTGGTAGAAAAACAGGATGGAGAACTACATTCAAGCAGAGGATTACGAGTTATGGATGCTCATCAAGAACGGGCCCCTTGTTCCCACGAAAGTGCTTGAAGATGGAAAGAAGGTTCCCAAGGAACCCGTAAAGTTTGATGCTGACGATTACAAGAAGATGGAAAAGAATGCCAAGGCCAAGAAACTATTATACTTTGGCCTAGGACCCGATGAATATACTCGCATTTCAGAATGTGAATCAGCTCAGGAAATATGGAATGCCTTGCAAGTAGCTCATGAAGGAACAAGTCAAGTTAAATAATCACGCATTGAGCTACTCATGAGGCAATATGAGCTGTTTGACATGGGTGATCGTGAGAATGTGATGGACATGTATACTCGCTTTACTCACATAACAAACAAATTAAAGTCTCTGGGAAAATCCTTCACCACTGAAGAGTTGGTAAGGAAAATCCTAAGGATTTTGCCTCGTTCATGGGAAGCCAAGGTGACAGCCTTTCAGAAGGCCAAAGACATGAACAAGATCATCCTAGATGAGCTGATCGGAAATCTTCAAACGTATGAACTGAGAAAAAACTCTCAACAGAAGGAGAAGGCTAAGAAAGACCGAGAGCTTGCTTTAAAAGCCTTAGAAGATGATGATTCAGATCTTAAGAAGAAGAGATGGCAATGATGACTCGGAAATTCAAGAAGTTCTTCAAGAAAGTAAAAGAGAACAATAAAAGGAAGGACTTCAGCAAAGGCAGAAACACCGCCCGAGAACAGTTCTCTGGGTGTTTCAAGTGTGGCAAATCTGATTATATTGTGAAGAACTGTCCACTACTTCGAGAAGAGCAAGAGCACGAACACCCTAGGAAACAAGGCAGGAAACAAGGTGTAAACAGTTCAGGAAAACGATTCTCGAAAGCAATGCTTGCTGCTTGGGGTGATTCTTCCGAGGATGAAGAAACTGAAACTGAAGAAGGTGTTGTAGCTCTCATGGCGCAAAGTGATACAGATTCGGATGACGAGTCAACAAACAGCCTAACTGATCTCAAGAACAAGGTACCTGGTCTCAATAAAGCAACTCTAGAAGAACTTCTGTACAATTTAATGGATACCTGTGCTAATTTGACAAAGGAAGTTCGTGATCTAGAGCTTGAAAATGAGACCCTTAAAAATGAAAAACTGGGCTTATATGAAAATATTAACATGCTCAAGGAAAACCTCTTTAAAAAAGAGGGAGATTATTCTCGAGTGGAGGAAAAACTCCTTGAGGTGGAAGGAATGGTTGAGTCTTTACTCGAGGAGAACAAGAGCTTGCATGCTAATATAGAAAAACTGGAAACCGAGCTTGTCACAACCAAGCGTTGGAACAAGTCCTCAAGAGCATTGGGGTGGTTAAACACTCATCACAGCCAAAACAAAAGAGGACTAGGATTTAAGCCCAGACAAATCGTTTACCCTGCAAATAGAAAATATGTTGGATTACCTGAAAACATTGTTTGCTTTCACTGTGGTAAAACGGGTCACTATCGATAAACTTGTTCTTCAAGAAGGTATGCTATTAAACAAAATGAAGGTTATGTAAAACAAGTCTGGATTAGGAAAGATGAGCTTTACCTATCTAAAAGAATGGGACCCAAGCGGAACTGGGTTCCCAAAACTAACCCTTGATTTGTTTTGCAGGCTGAAGTGAGAGAGAACAACCCAGCAAACAACCCAGCAAACAGGCTAAGGAACAACCTGGCAAACAGCCCAGAGAACAACCTTGAAAACAGGCAGCTGTAGTATGTTGATAGTGGGTGTTCGAGGCATATGACTGGTGAAAAATCCAATTTTCTCTCACTTACAGCTTCGGATGGTGGGAGTGTGGCATTTGGAAACGACAAGTCTGGGACAAATGTCGGTATAGGTAAGATTGGTGAGTCCCACTCTCACTCGATTGAAAATGTATACTTAGTTGATGGTTTGAAGCATAATTTACTTAGTGTGTCCCAACTGTGCGATAAAAACAACCTAGTAGTGTTCTCATCAACACGTTGCTTGGTTGTAAACTCAAACACTGGAGATGTCGTATTAAGAGGGAAGCGACACAAAAATATTTACAAAGTATGTATTTCCACACTTCCCCAAAACAATCTGACTTGTTTGAGCGCCTTGAATGATGAAGTAATGCTCTGGCACAAGAGACTAGGTCATGCAAGTCTATCTCTTCTGAACAAACTTGTTTCTAAAGACCTAGTTGTTGGACTACCTTCCATCAAATTTAATGATGACAAGGTATGTGATGCTCGTGCAAAAGGCAAACAAGTCAGATCCTCTTTTAAATCGAAAAAGTGTGTAAGCACTACCCGACCTCTAGAATTATTACACATTGATCTGTGTGGTCCTATGAGGATAGCAAGTAGAGGTGGGAAGAGGTATGTGCTTGTTGTAGTGGATGATTACTCTCGATTTACTTGGACCTTGTTTTTGGCATCCAAGGATGAAACCTTTGAGAATTTTATTGCCTTTCTCAAAAAGGTTGAAAAGAGAGTAGGACACTCTTTAATTAGCTTGAGATCTGATCATGGTACTGAATTTGAAAACACAAGTTTTATTAACTATTGTAATGAACATGGTGTTGATCATAACTTCTCAGCTCCAAGAACACCCCAACAAAATGGGGTGGTTGAGCGCAAAAATCGCACCCTAGAAGACATGACTAGAACAATGCTTATTGCTAGTGGTCTTCCTAAGAATTTCTGGGCAGAAGCATTGAACACCTCATGTTACATTATAAATAGATGCATGATCAGACCTATTTTGAACAAAACTCCTTATGAACTTTTCAAAGGCAGAAAACCCAACATTACGCACCTAAGAACATTTGGTTGTAGGTGTTTTGTGCATAATAATGGGAAGGATGCCTTAGGAAAGTTTGATCCTGGGAGTGATGACGCAATATTTCTTGGTTACTCTTCTCACAGTAAGGCTTACAAAGTGTTTAACAAAAGAACCTTAAGTGTTGAGGAAAGTGTGCATGTACTTTTTGATGAATCTAACTCGTTGAGTGAGAATGATGCACAGGAGGAAGAATTTGAATTAGGTCTTGTTCGAAAAGAAGTGTTGCTCCAAGATAGACAAGGTAAGAACACCATGGAGAAAACAACTCCTGAAGGTGTTTCTCAGAACGACAGGCAAGGTGAGAACCAAACAGGGGGAAACACCGTTGAACCCTATTCGGGACAACACCAGTCAGGTTCCTCAGGAACAGGCTCGGGCACTGATTGTGAGCCTGAGTCTCCAAGTGTTCCAGTTAGAGTAGAGCATGTGTCTGTGGATCCACTTACTCCACGGCCATGGAAGCACCAACGTTCGCACCCTCTTGAGCAAATTTTGTCTGATATTAATACTGGAGTGCAAACTAGGTCAAAGCTTAAGAATTTTTGTGCATTCTATGCGTTTCTCTCTAACATTGAGCCAAAGAATGCGAATGAAGCTCTTGCAGATTCAGATTGGTTCACAGCAATGCAAGAAGAACTTCATCAATTTGAAAGGAACAAAGTATGGCACCTTGTACCTCGACCTGCAGATAGAACAATCATTGGAACCAAGTGGGTGTTCCGAAATAAACTTGATGAGTCAGGAACAGTCACCAAAAACAAGGCACGGCTGGTGGTTCAAGGGTACAATCAGGAAGAAGGGATTGATTACGAAGAAACCTTTGCACCAGTTGCTAGAATTGAGGCTATTCGTATGCTAATAGCCTTTGCAGCCCATATAGAGATCAAGCTATATCAAATGGACGTGAAAAGTGCATTTCTAAATAGATACCTTAAGGAAGAGGTGTATGTCAAACAACCCCCTGGTTTCGAAAACAATGAATTTCCTGATCATGTTTTTCAACTTGACAAAGCTCTTTATGGTCTAAAACAAGCTCCTAGAGCTTGGTATGAACGCTTGTCAAGCTTTTTACTTGAAAATGATTTTAGAAGAGGCAAGGTAGACAATACCTTGTTTCTAAAATCTAAGGGGGAACATTTGTTGGTTGTCCAAGTATATGTCGATGATATTATATTTGGTGCAACTCATCATGATCTATGTAATGATTTTTCAAAAATGATGAGGAGTGAGTTTGAAATGAGCATGATGGGTGAGCTTAACTTTTTCTTAGGCTTACAAATCAAGCAAACTTCAAACGGCACCATGATCCATCAACAAACGTATATCAAGGAACTACTTAAGCGTTTTGCAATGGAGTCAGCCAAGCCCATAGATACTCCCATTTCTCCTTCAACCAAGTTGGTAATGGATGATGGGAGCCCCTCAGTTAAGGAGAAACTCTATAGAGGCATGATAGGGTCACTCTTATACCTCACCGCTAGTAGACCTGACATTATTTTCAGTGTTGGTTTATGTGCCCGTTTTCAGTCTTGCCCTAAAGAGACTCATCTTAAGGCTGTTAAACGGATACTAAGATATTTAAAGCATACACCTGATTTAGCTCTATGGTATCCTAGAGGTTGCAATTTTGATCTTGTTGGATATGCTAATGCTGACTATGCAGGATTCTTGGTTGATAGGAAAAGCACCTCAGGTATGGCTCATTTCCTTGGACCTTATTTGGTATCTTGGGCAACCAAGAAACAACATTCAGTTGTCATGTCCACAGCAGAAGCTGAATATGTTGCAGCTGCTTCATGTTGTGCTCAATTGCTGTGGATAAGACAACAACTCAAGGACTTTTGTGTTGACACTGGATGCATTCCTATCTTTTGTGATAACACTAGTGCAATTAACATTGCCAAAAATCCGTGTCAACATAAAAGAACAAAACATATTGACATTTGACATCATTTCTTGAGAGATAATGTTGAAAAGGGTTTGATTTCAATGAATTTTTGTACCACAGAAAATCAAATTGCTGATATATTCACTAAGGCACTAGGTAGAGATCAATTTGAGAGAAATAGACTTGAACTAGGTTTGGTGAAAACAACCTAAGGAACCTATTCTCTCCCCCTGTTCGCAACTCTTATATGCTGCGGATGCATTTTGTCCATAGCAATGTTTGCAGTCGAATCTTTGTGCTATTTGAATATATATATATAGATTGCAGAATGCGGATGCGTGTTAAAAGCCAACATGATTGGGCATGTTACTCTTATTACCGATGATTCGTATTCAAGAACAAGCAGCAAGAACAGGTATGTTCCTTGATTGTCAAATATGTGTAGCTAGTGTTTAAATGTTTTAAATTACATGCCTTCCCGAGGATAGAGTGGCGGCTACTTTTGGCAAACACCCGTTGTAACGGGAAGATCCTTAAAAGATCTTGCCGTCTTCTCACCCTTTAAATTTGCAAATCTTTACCTCTCTCTTATATCTTTTCTCTTTTCTCTCGAGTACCCGGCAAATCTCCTTCTCTCAAACCCTAACCCTTCTCAAATTCTTGCTCAAATGGCTTCAATCGAAGGCTTTGGAAGTTCTGCTTCTTCAATCAGGGGAAGGAAGCCATTCGAATCAGCCTCAGGAACAAGTCCTGACCTTGTCGTCTTCACACCGTTTTTAATGGTGATTCTAGAAGGTAAACCCTCTAGTCCTCCTCACACAATTAGCTTCAGACCCTTCCGGTTTTTGAAGAGTGTCGGACTAAAATCAGTAGGCTTGGGTTTGAAAGACATTCCCTACAATTTTGGTTGGGAATTGGTGGTATTTGAGGGATCAACTGTTTACCCCCTTCTGAAAAGAACTCTGCCCAAGTTGGGAAATCTGGTGAAAATCTTGGGTCTAAAGATGAAGTCTTTGAGTCCCCTGTCGACTTCTCTGAGTTTATTGAGCCCTGTTCTTTTGGGCTGTTCCCTGAAAAGGAAACAATTGCTGAAACAGGGTCTGAATCCCTCAATTTTGTGTGTAAGGAGGACCTAAGGGATGATCTGAGGGGAAGTTTTGAGGAGAGATCCTTAGAAACAGGGGGAAGCCATGGTAGAAACATTTCCCCTACTGAGCCTGAGTTAGCCACTCTGGTCTTCCAAACCGGAGAGAAAAGGAAAAGGGTTAAGATGGTGGCTAGGCGTTGCAGAACGCCTAGATCAAGGCCACAAACAAGGCCTCAACCCTCAAAAGCCTCAGCCCCCTCTCCTCCAAAATCTGCTAAGCCCACGCGCAAATCTGCAAGAATTGCCTTCTACTCCACTCCTAGAACCACAAAATCCTCCACTCCAGTCATTGAGGAAATTTCTTCCTCTTCTTCTTCTGCGGGATTCTCGGATTCTGATTCTGAGAACACCCCCTTTAAACAGGGGACCTCGGTGTTCTCCGAGTCCACCGAAGAATAAACTCCTCCTAAGAAAACCTCTCTCCCTGCCATTAAGTCTTCTCCTCCAACAGCCCCTCCCAAGAGAAAGACCTTCACCCCTTCTCTCTCCAAATCAGCTACACCTAAGCCTACCTCTTCTGCTCCTCCCCTCAAAAGAGCGAAAAAGACCACTACCTCCCCTTCTTCTACCAAGGTTGCGCATCTGCTCAAGCGCAACATAGTGAGGGAGAAGATAGTGAAAGTTCCCTTTTTCCAGGAATATGGGTTAGAGGCGTTCCTGCAGAAACTGAGAGCCCAGTAGTGGTTGGATCTCTTTGCAAACACCGAGTTGGGGTGTTCTGGACCAGAGTTGGCTGAATTCCATGCCAACTGTGCTGTCACCGAAGGAGCGGTGACAAGCACCATTGGTGATAAAGAAGTACAATTTGATGCCCGCTCTCTGGGTGACATTTTGGGTGTGCCCTCACATGGTTTTGATATGTATGTGAGGGAGGATAAATCTGTCTTAGGGACAGCCAGGCTGCTCGAGCTTTCATAGCAGTTAAGTCAAAACCAGGGTCTGCAAACACCCACCTCTGTGAAGAAGGGTGACATGACCCCCCTGCATCAATTGCTCTTCATGTTCATTATTAGGAACATAATTCCAAGGGGTCAGGGTCGCAATCAGGCTGATGCCCTAGATCAGTGCCTGGTGGATCTATTGGACAGGGAGGAACCCATTAACCTTCCTGCCCTTATGATTCGCCATATTGCGCGTATTGCAAACACTACTCGGGCACATGATCTTGGATATGGCTTTCTGCTGACGAAGGTCTTTGAGCATTTTGGGATAGAGCTCAAAAAGAAGGTGGCTGCCCAAATCATTGATGAGATAGGGACTGACACCCTTATGGGGTGTGGGTATGCTTTGGCCGAGGGCTCTGCCTCCAAACAGGGCACCAGACCACCTCGCCCTGTTCCTGGCCGTTCCTCAGGGAAACTTGAGGATGTTCTTCAAGATAATTCTCGGCTCAAGGAAGAGCTCTCTGCTGTCAAAGCTGCCTTAGATGAAGAGAAGGCCCTCTCTGCCAAACGCCATGAAGACCTCTTGGCCCTTCTCTCTTCTCTTGCCCCCGAAAACTCTTCTCCTGCTCCCGAAAACTCTTCTCCACAGTCACCATCACCCACTGCTCCCTAATGTTTCCTCATGTTCTCTTCCCTCTCCCTTTATGTTTTTGTTTGGTATTGTATATCTCTGGGCTGTTAATGAAATTTCTGGTTGTTGCCAACACCATATGATTGCCCGTTGTTTATGCTTTTTAATGATGCCAAAAGGGGGAAGATGTCTGACCATATGACTTGCTCTATGACCTAGACCATATGACTTGCTCTATGACCTAGCACCTAGTGACCTAGCACCTAGTGTGGATCCCTATCAGCATTCTTTAAAGTTTTAAAGTTTTTTTTAATTTTTGTCAATATGGTCACTTGGTTTGTCATCATCAAAAAGGGGGAATTTGTTGCATAATTATATTTAGTTTTGATGATAACAAATCCAAGTGTAACATATTTGTCTAAGTAATGTTGTTCCAAACAAGCTCTCCAAACAGGACCTACACTGTTGTTTGTAATATTCGTATTAACCTGGATGCTAAATGTTGAGAACAAGTCTTAGGAACAGGTTCCAAGCTTCAGTGATATAAGATCAGCAAACAACAAATCTCGCCAATCAGTTGGCTAAGTCTTGAGGAACAAGTTCTTACATTCAGTTATACAAGATCACCCGAGGAATCAAGGTGACCAAGGTGTTTGGAGCAGCATATTTATTATTGACAAGATGACTGATTCTTACAACAAGAAGTCTTGGTTTGGTTTAGTGTTTATCTTTTAGACTCTTGTTAATATGCCAGTCTTGAAAGTCTCAATTTAACACTTCTTAAAACGGTTTTTGACATTTGCTTTGGAACACCAATTTCCAAACAACCCTGAAAACAGGGTGCCTAAGGTGTTCCTGAAACTGCAGCAGCCTCGACTGTCTGTTTTACCAGTAAATTTCCTTTGGTTGGGTGCCAGCTCTAAAGGATCTTTTTATGAAATCCTAGGCTAACTAATTAAGTTCTAAAAAGGATTATTTTTGATTTGAAAAAGATTGCAAAACCGTTTTTGCTAAGGATCTCTTTTCAAAATTCTTATCCCTTATTTTTAGGCCGTGATTGATTTCAAATTTGGAACCGAAATCTTTATCCTTTTTTTTTGGGCTAAATCTGCACAGCTATATTTAGTGGGTAATTAGTTTTTATCCCTTGAAAAATCAAATTCCCTTATTTTAGTAAAATCTTATCTTCTCTAGCCGTTGGGAATCTTATTTGAAGAAACTCCCTAAGCTACTAATATTAGAAGATTTTACTATCCTTTTTGAAAGTTTTAGCCATTGGGTTTGTGTGTTTAAATAATGAAATCTTCTCTCCCATTTACACATCCGGTTTTTACACAAGAAGTAAGAGATTTCCAAAAGCTGCATTTCAAAGAGAAAAACCGTGACAGGCTTGTGCTTAACTGAGCTTTCAATATATTGGCATAATAGGACTTCATTGTACCTTACATCTGCTTAAGTCAGAAGCACCCCCAGTAAGGTGTTTTGTACCCCTGTTCTCAGATCAGAAAGTGAGTGAGTGTGTCCATAGTCGAGTGGACTTTGGACGTGTCCAATATAGTGTGATTGGACGTGGTGTAACCTGTCTTAGGGAAGAAGGTTACGTGGGTTACAAGTTGTAACAAGGAGTGTTACTTTTGTAACGTGTTCAGCCCGTTAGTGAAGTGGTTAAATCCTACACGAGGTAGGTCGTGGTTTTTCACACCTCAGTTGGGCTAGAGGTGTTTTCCACGTAAAAATTATGTGTGCTTTATTTCCGCATTTATTACTTTGAATTTCGCTACTGAACCAATTGGGAACAACCGCTGTAAACAAGGCTTAAGGTTGTTTGTGATTTACGAACAGTCTCTGCAATCAAGTGCTACGGCTGTTTGTCAGTTATTTAGCGAAAATCGGCCACCACAATTCACCCCCCTCTTGTGGTTGTGTACTTTTGGAATTCAACATGACTTTTGTAGGTTTTCAGACCTTTTTGATCAAGAGTTGACCCTTAAAAGTTATTCGTATGACTGACCATGGACGCCCCCAGTTACCATGCATGTGGAAGAAAGAGAAGAATAAGAGAACGCTGAGGCAGTCTAACTTCCTAACGGTTTTTATGTTTTGGTTACAGCATATTTGCTATTAAAGGCCTGTTTTCAACCTCATACCATCCTATTCTGTTAAATTCTATCGTCTAGTTAGGAATAGACTCCATTTTTAAAGTGAGGGAGAGCAAGTAGAAGAGGGAGACTTACAAATTGACGAATTCAAGCACGCGTTCGAGCAGAACAATTCTTTCCTTTCTCTTCTCTTTTCTCCATTAGATTTATTGCTTTCTAGATTGATAGATAATTAGGTAATTCATGTTAATTTGTAGTTTTAATTCTTGGGATTGATGTTGAACTTGCATTTGCTTATGTTCTTGAATTGATTATTTGGTGCACTTTTGAATTATTGGGGTTGGTATCATCAAGTCTGAAGTTTGAATTGCTTTTAAGAAGTTTGATCACCTTCTTGCTTGCATTAGATATTGGGTGAAGTACTGAAAGGTGAAATCTGATGTCAGAATCACCATATTTGACTTGATTGTGTGATGTCTTTAGAAAGAGTTATAAATGAAGAGACTTAAAATGATTATCGTGTGCCTAATGAACCTAGACTAGTTGAGAATCCATGAGAATTGATGATTCATCTGAATTGGGTATTTTGCACCATCTTGAAAGAAGGTTGTGATATCTCAATTATCAGTCTTGAAATTTCCCAATTAAAGAGAGAGTGTTTAATTAATTCTTGAATCAGGTAATTCATTAGTTGACTTAATTCCTTAAACCGAATTAATTTAGTTTCAATCTCAAATTTTGATTCGGTTAGCCTATTTTGAGCAATTATAACCTAGTGGATCAACCTATTCTCTGTGGGGTCAACCTTGATGTACTACAACGTCATCATTCGCTTGCATCCCTATCAAGTTTTTAGCACCGTTGTCAAGGTTTAGCATTGAATATTGGGTTTTTTTCAATAGGTTTGACTAAGCATTTTGTTTTTCTTAGAAAAAAAATCTAAAAATTAAAAAAATAAAAAAAATTTGAATGAAGACAACAATGGCAATTTTTCATTTCCTCCAATTTGAGCATGAATTATTTTGGAGGTATTTTAAGTGTTTGAATGCTTTTCTTGCTCGATGTGGTTATTGTGTGGGTAAATGAAAAATTTTGGACATTGTTGATGAGGTTGTGAACAGTGAAACCCATACTTTTCTAGAGTACTAGGGTGTTTTTGCTAAAAATATTGATGAAGCATAGTATTTGCCTGAGTGGATTGCTTGAGATTCATTTGAATTTGAGAAGGGCCATCGTGTTTCTAGATATTTATTTCTTGATCCTTGTACTTTTTATGCTAGATCATATTATGCCCCCTTTTCGGTGTGAGTTGTCTAACTCTTCTGACCATGGTACTAATTGGTGCCCTTATTATGCATGATATATGCGACCTGACTTTGTATCATCCTGGGACAATACTGATGTTGTCCTGACTTTACGAATCTCCTTGATCATTCTCATGTTTCACCTATTTGTTCATTACCTCTCATTTCCCTAAGTATTACATAGACACACCCATTGAAAATCTTATGATTTGTGATGCTAATAATGATTTGGGCTATAAGGATAACATGTTCAATATGCTTGGTGGAATGTTAATAATTTTATGTCCCTAGGCTACTTTAGTGGGTATAATGCATCCCTTGACATATATTACATGTACCTAGTGGATGCGCTTGGAAAAATCATATGGAGTACTTTCTTTGATTTTTCTTTTAATTTTTCTATGGCGCTTGATTTATTAAAGAGAGCACTAACTTCCTTTGTTATGTTCATCTTCATGCTCTCTTATAGCCAAGTTTGTAAGCCCCATGCTACGCTGTTTGACAAGCTTTTGTGGGCTTTGACTATGTCTCATTTGATGAGCCAAGTCTTGAAGTTGTGATGGAGTGGGTGATGCTCCGTTTGGCCCGTTTGTGAGGAGGCCTTAGCTTAGGTGCACTTAGCACCTAACCTGGTGAAATTGTTCTCTTTTGTTTTTTATTTCCATTCTCTTACTTTCTTTCTTTTAAATAATAATACTTTATCCAAGCATGAGGGAAGGGTAGTTTCAAGTCTTTTATTTTGTTTTCAGTTTACAGACTAGTTTGAGTATGTAGGTTCAGATTTCTTTTTGTTTGCATTAGTTTTTTGCATTTAGTTACATTTAGGTTTGCATATAAGACTGATGGAGCAATGGTGTGGATTTGTTTGAGATAACCTTCAATGATACTTTTATTTAGGCAAAATGGCTTTCATGAGCTTGGGTACCTGTTGATGTGTAATCCCTTTTGGTGTTAAAAATTTATGAAGGTTTTGTAAATATTTCTTATTTTAACCGTTGTCTTGTTTGAGAACTTTGTTATCCCTTGGAGTCCTTAGCACTAATGTTGGTACATGCGAGTCATTTTATGAGCTTAATAAGACTTTGGTAAATGTCGCATTAGACTTTAAGTCTTATTTGGACTAATTCATTATATTTAGTCTTATGTTCTTTTATGTGTGTGACTCTTCCATGTTGTATCTTTAGAACTTGCCTTGACTCTTGCTCAAAACCACATTAGCATGTGCAGAGTTACTAATATGATAGAGACATTTCTTTCTTTGAACATTTTAGCCACATGGCCAAATAGCGTACAATTGTATTACAAGTTTATTCCTTTTGTTGGCCCCTTTGAGATTATATTCGATTTTATTGTAATCCCTTCATATTAACCCTTGGCCAAACACATATTCTAACCTTTAAGCCAAGTCTATGGAGCATCACTTCATCTATACAGTTGGTAGTTTTGGGGATAACTAAGTTTAAGGTGGCTTTGGCATGTTGGTTTATTGAGGGATTGATGACATTGAGAATTTGCTTTGGTTCCCTCTCGTTTGTGTTATGTATATGTATTCAGTTGTGAGTTGATAGTTCGTGATTCTATACCTTTCAATAATTGAAATTTTCATTTTATTTCCTAAAGAAGAATAAAAGTAAAAAAACAAGAAGCAAAAAAAAATTATGTTGCAAAAACAAAGAGAAAAGATAGGGAAAAAAAACAAGAAAAAAAACAAAAAAAGAAACAAACTCAGTGATTGGCATTGGATATGTATATAGCTTATGTTCCTTCTTTGTCAACTCATTTCCTATTTCGTTCGTTGGGGTAAGTTCATTGTACTTTGAGGTTTGGAGTATTAGTAAATTTCATGGTTGCTTGGTGTTTTATTGGTTGCTCCCTAGTCGTTTGGCTAACTAGTTCCACATTATCCAAATGCATTTGTCCACTCCTTTCCCTTAGCCCTTCTAGCCACAATACAACCAATTATAAAGTGCTCTTAATTGTCTTGTGTACATTGCATTTTAATGTTAAAGAATTTGAGGGTCTTTGCAAACCTATGGTAGATTGTATCTTTGGAATGAGTTTTGAGTGAACATATGCTGTATTTCAAATACATGAGTGGGAATGATTCACATTTCCCACAGTGAGGTTCTAACAGTCCATTTGGCTCTATTCAATTCCATGTTCTTACATGAGGGTGATCAAGTTTGATATCGAGCTTATGGTCTCAGCCTTTTTCGAAAACATTCTCCTCCTCCTAATTTTGAAGCATTTTGCTACTTGGGATTGCTATTGATTGTCACTCTTGCTTATGATATGCTATGACTTGCCTACTTTAAGGAGGTTATTACGTATTTGAACCCTAGATGCATCTCCCCTTGTCAGTTTCCTCTAGTGTTTGCTTGAGGACAAGCAACCGTTCAAGCATGGGGAAGTTTGATAAGTACCCATATAGCATATCATTTTAGGGTCATTTTGATGTATTTTTAGGGGATTCATAAGTTTTATGCTTAGTTTTTACCTCAAAAATCCTACTTTACGCTTGGGTATAGTGCTTTGATGACTTTTGTAGGTTTTCAGACCTTTTTGATCAAGAATTGATCTTTAAAGGTCATCCTTATGACTCGCCACGAATGCCCCCAGTCACTATGCTATGGAAGAAAGAGAAGAATAAGAGAACACCAAGGTAATGGACACCACGGATGGTCCATGGTGGTGCTCATAGTCCGTGATGGCCTCCGTTTGCCCCGGATCGTTATGTTTTCTCATGGCTGTTCGACTTCCTAATGGTTTTTATGTTTTGGCTGCAGCATATTCGCTATAACAAGGCTGTTTTCAGCCTCAAACCATCTTATTCCATTCAATTCTACCATCTAGTTAGGAATAGACTCCATTTCTAGAGTGATAGAGAGTAAGTAGAAGAGGAAGATTCGTGAGGAAGTGAGATCGTGTTTCCAAATCGACGGATTCAAGCATGCATTCGAGTTGAGCACTTCTTTCCCTTCTCTTCTCTTTTCTCCATTAGATTTATTACTTTCTAGATTGATAGATTAGATTATGTAACATGTTAATTTGTAGTTATAATTCTTAGGATTGATGTTGAACTTGCGTTTGCCTATGTTCTTAAATGATTGTTTGGTGCTTTTGAATTGTTGATGTTCATTGTATCAATTCTGGAGTTAGAATTGCTTATAAGATCGTATTCTTGCTTGTATTAGATATTAGGTGAAGTATTGAAAGGTGAAATATGATGTCAGAGTCACCAGATTTCATTAATTGTGTGATGTCTTGAGAAAGAATTACCAATCAAGAGACCTAAAATGGTTATCGTGTGCCTAATGAATCTAGACTAATCGAGAATCCATGAGAATTGATGATTGATTTGATTTGAGTATTTTGCTTCACTTTGAAAGAGGGTTGTGATATCTCAATCATCAGTCTTTGAATTTCCTAATTAAAGATAGAGTACTTTATCAATTCTTGAACCAGCTAATTCATTGGCTGACATAATTCCTTGAATATTTATCCATTATACTAGAAAATAGATTAATTTAGTTTCAATCTCAAATTTTGATTTGCTTAGCCTTTCTTGAGAGATTATAACCTAGTGGACTAACCTAGTCTCTATGGGATCGACCTTGATGTATTACAAAGCCACCGTATGCTTGCGGCACATCAGGGGACCATATTATTAGAATATATTTAAAAAGTCTAGTATTCTATGGGAACTATTTTAAGGGGATAGTTCCTTTGTTTTTAGTTTTATCTTTTGCCCTAAACTTTTAATATTTGTTTTTAAACCCTAATCCTTAAAAACTTATCTTTAAAAATTTTAATTTTGTGCATGTGTAATTTTTCTTATAAGTACTACTCAAGTTCCTCTTTCATTTGGTATCAAAGGCAAGTTACCAAAAATAATTAAGATAATTAAGCTAATTAATAATTAACTCATCTAATTAACTGTGTTTAATGCTTGAGACATCACCTACTTGTCATGCCCTTAATTATTCACATATTGTTCACTCACCGGAAGGAATCACTTCAGTAGCACCTCAATAAAACTATATCAATGATATAGCTTTACAATTAAAAGCCGAATTTATAAAAATTAAGGCTAAAATTGAGAAAATTAAGAAGCAATCATCTTTAATTAATCTTTCTTTAGTTAACAAGATTGGACAAACTGGAAAATCTACTCTAAGTGTTAGTACTCCGTTTCAACATATATCCTTTCGAAAATCCAAAAAATAAAAATCTATTTCCTTTGCATCATATAAAAATCTAAAAAGAAATAGAAGAAGAATCACTTGAAAAATCATCTGAAAAGGCAGAAAAAGAAGAAGAAAATTAAGTATAAGCAGTATAATCTTAAAGAATTATAAAATATATTTGATAAAGAACAAAATCTAAAAGAATTAAATAAATCATGGGAGTAATAGTTGATAAACAAAATGTATTATCTAATGACAATGAAAAGACAAATAATATCTAGTTAGAAGAAGAAATATATCAAAAAATGAACTTAATTAAATTGAAGGATCTTAATGTGGTGCCTATAGAAGAGGTTAGAAAGAAACTGAATAAGCAATATGGGAAATTGGTATTTTAAGACGAGATTAATGAGATTGGAGAAGAACTTAACATAGAAGAAATTGAGTCCAATCTAGTTAACAATATCATTCTCAAACCTGAAGAATTTGGTGGACTTTCTAGAAGAGACACCCATTTTATGTGACCAAGGTGCGCTCCAATAGAACATACGACCGACTTTTCCTTTGGGTTTATCCCAAGGAAAACTACGACTTGTTAAGAGATTGGCCTTACCCTTACTGGCTAAACATGATAAATTTTAAACATCGATGGAGCTAATAGTAGAGAAGAAATATTTGAGCACTAGAAAAGGGGAATGAATAGTATCTTAAAATTTAAAAGAAATATTTGAGCACTAGAAAAGGGGAATGAATAGTATCTTAAAATTTAAATATCACATGGACTGTCGGAAATTTCTTAAATTATATTAAGCATAGTTTTTCTGGCACTGTAGCTAACTTGTATGATTCATTAAATAAGGATGGTAAAAATGCATGAAGAATGATAGAAACACCAGTTGCAATGTTTAAAAACTTATGTAAGGAAATCAAAACTGAATTCGTCCGAGCTTAACTTGATTCTGAATAAAAAGTAAGGGCAGCGAAAGATTAATAACATAGAATTACAGGATATGAGGTATCGAGGGAATTAATATTACTGAATTTAGCTAATGTTATTATAAAACTAAGCATAAGAAAACCAATCTTAGTATGTTTTATGATAAATTACCATATCCAATTAATTCTATAATCAATGAAAAGTACAATGCATAGCTTGAAAAAGTAGATGTCATTGATACCCTTAGTTCAAGAATTGCTTATCTAAGAAAATTGGTCAATAATGAATGTCTTGATCTCCAAAAGCAAAAGAAAAATGAAGAAGCAGTTTCTAGCCTATTGGGATTCTCCTCACCGATAGGGAAAAGAACATGAGAGAAGAAGAAAAAGAAAAGTTTATAAGAAAAAGAGCCTTAACAAGCAAAGAGAAAAGAAATATAAAACAAAATATTACAATAAACCAAGCCCTAAAAGACAAAATTTTTTTAGAAAAACCGCATATTTTCTAAGAGGGAAAAACAACTGCAAATGCTAGGCATGAGGAGAAGTATGTCATTATGCAAATGAATGCAACAATAGGAAGAATAATAAGTTTACTGAAATTTTGGATAGTCTAGATTATTTGGATCTTAGCAAGGAAAAAGCACTAGATCTAGCCCTGAAAAATAAGGGAATTATTGAGATTGTACTAAAAAATAAATATGAAGAAAGTGATTATAAAGAAACTAGTCATACGATGGAAAGTATCTCAATTAGTTTTGACGATCTTCAAGGAGAAGAATTTATTATAGATAATGAGAATGAAGATGTCAAAGGAGATTAGGTTCTTCCTATAATTTAGAAAGACATAATCTATAAAAAATTTATCTCTCAATTGAAGAGTAAGTGTGTATGCGAAATGATGAAAAAGAATTTGGAAAAAAAGACTATGAGTGTGATGTGAAAGAAGTTAATCTCATTAATTAGGAAACATCCTTAAGCATAATAAAGATAGAAAGTATATGTATATCCATATCGGGAGTGTCCAAGTTTAAGTAACTCCTTTATAGTAATGGCAAATATGTTGATCTTTATGCTTTGCTCTGTGATATCATGCATACCAAATTTAATAATCAAATTATCACATGGATTAAGACTAATTTATATAATAGATCAGAAGGATTCAATTGTCGATCTAGATATTATGTGAGTCTAAAAGATGAATTTTCTAAAAACTTCCTATCTCTTAAGATAAAAACAGTTGAGATGGATATGAAAAAAGGAGGGTACCCACTGAGGATATTTTGAAAAATAATCTATAAATTAGATAATACTATAAATCTAAAAACTAAATGACAATGCCAGAGGCAGAAAAGTTTAAAAGTCCTAATCCTATGCAAAAAATTCAAAGGATAAAGTGCAATCCACAAGAGATAAAAATTGATAGATCTTGGATATCTAGCTTTGCGAATTGTACAAAAATCAATAAGAAGAATGTAATAAAAGTCGATTAAGTGGTAAGATTATCATTAAACCCCAATTATTAAGAAGCATAAGTACAAGATCAAAATGAGGAATAGGGTTTTAATGAGCCAAGAAGAGCTTAAAGAAGATGATGCAATTAGCATGACTAGTGAAATGAGTAGAATGAGTTTTGAATCCATAAGACACAATGTAGGCCGAAGTATGAGTTTAGATAGAAAAGTCATTAGATATAAAATAAGAGCTATTAGTAAACTAATCTATGAGGATAAATTAGTAAAAAAATATGACTATGGAGATATGCTATGAAGTCACCAACATGAATTCTAACAGCATCAATATCCCAATAAATTTATGTTTAGAGAGATATAATAAATATGAATTATATATGAATTGTGTGCCTACATAAATAGTGGTTATTCTATTTGTTTTGAAAAAAGATGTTATTTTCCAAAGTTTATGTGGAAGAAAGCTAAGAATCCTTTACAAGTAAGGATAGTTGACAATAGCATAATGAACCATAAGGAGGCCATAGAAGGGTTATCAATAGCAATAGGAGGAGTCCAATGCGTTATCCTAAGCCTATGGGTTACTTATCAACCCTCACGTGATATGATTATTGGTAATAATTTTCAGATACTATATTCTCTATGCACATAGACCATGAACCAAATAATATTCACACTAAATAGTCACTCAGTCCCTATTGATAAATTAATTAAAACTTACACTCATAAAAAGAATTGAGATCACACGTTGTCGCTATGGTGGGAAAGTAATGCCTACATAATGTGAGATAGCACCAACAATCTCACTACTTGAGTTATCTATTAAAAAGCAGATTGCTGAACAATAAGAATAATTATACAAGAAACATTACTCTAATAATCCTCTAAAATTTCAGGATAAAGGTAAGAAATTTGCAAAGATTACTTTGTTAAATCCCAACAATATTATTCGATCAAACAAATAGTCTATACGCACTAGGATATTCAAGAATTTGATAAACAAATCAAAGAACTTCTAGATCAAGGTTTACTTAGAAATAGTAAGAGTCCTCACACCAGTCCTGCTTTCATAATAAGAAATCATGCTGAAGAAAAAAGACAAAAAGCTAGAATTGGTAATTAATTATAAAAAGCTTAACGATAATACTTTCCTTGATGGTTATTATATTCCTAACAGAACAGTCCTTTTCAATAGAATTCAAGGAGCCTCTTGGTTTTTGAAATTGGACTGCAAAAGCAGATACTAGCAGATAAAAATAAATGAGGAAAGTATTCCTTTAACTGCGTTGAGTGCTCCTCAAGGAAATTTTAAGTGGATAGTGATGCCATTTTGTTGAAAAAAATATGCCTCAAATATTCCAAAGAAGAATGGATAATACCTTCAAAGAACTTAATCACTGTTGTCTACTTTATATTAATGATATCCTTGTGTTTTCCAAGATCATAGAACAACACAATAATGATATCTTAGCCATCATCCAAAGATGCATTGATCATGGCATTATTCATGGTAAGAACAAATGCATTTATGCTGAACAAGAAATCAAGTTTTTAGGTCTATAGATAAAGTGGGACAGATCATCCTCTAAAAGCATATTTTAGAAAAAAATAGAAACTTTCCCAAAAAAAATTTGAAGATATGAAGGAATTAGAAAGATTTTTCGGATGCGTTACCTATGCTTCAGATTTCGTTAAAGATCCAGCTAAATTGAGAAAACTATTTCAACAAGAACTAAAGAAAAAAGTAAGTTGGTCATGGACCACTAATGATTCAAAGATTGTTCAAAACTTCAAAAAGATGTATAAAAATCTTCCTGTTCTTAGTTCGCCTAAAGAAGGAGATGATTTAATTCTTGATATAGATGCTAGAAATAAGCACTAGAGTGCAGTAGTCAAAATCAAAGAAGGAGAAAAACTCTGTAAATATTACAGTGGAAATTTTAATAAAGCAGAATGCAACTATCCCATGATGGAAAAAGAAATCCTTGCATTCATAAGGGGCATCGAAAAGTTCTTAATCTTTTTAGCCTCAAATTCTTTTCTTATTCCAACGGATTGCAAAGGGATACTTGGTTTTGTAAAAAAGAATTTATCAAACATGCAAGCACAATGGAGACTCCTACGTTGGCAATTATGGCTTACCCAATTTTCTTTCTCTATTGAACATATACTGAGATCAAAAAACTTTCTGACAGATAGTTTAACCCGTGAGCTTGTCAATGGTAATCGTCAGAGTAGAACTCCTACTAGAAAAGGAGAAAATCCAAAATGAAATGTCATTATTACTAGAATAGGTTTCTCCTTATAGTAAAATCCTTATGGAGATTTTGGAATTCCATAAAAAAAAAGTAGATCACGCTTTGGTTTGTTGTCATCTACCTACCTAATAGCTCAAAGATTTAGCCTTTTAGAGTTACAAATTAATTACCTAAGATGTCCTTATGATATCCAAGAAAAAATAAGTTCCCACATTCAAGAAAAATGGGTCAATGAGTGGTATGCAGTCTCCATCGACCATTATCATAATTATTCCTATGATATTTGGCAATCATGGAGTACTACAATCTACTTTCTTGATAGATCTGGAGTTAGTGGTGTTAATTTTCCAGCAAATTCAATATCTTCTGATGACCACGTTGTGAAAGCATAGGAATATGGAATCGTAGTTTACCTTATGAAAATCCCAAATTCGAAGTATCCATTTTTTTAAAGACTAACTAAGTTTCAACAATGTATGTTCAGAAGGATCCATTAGATTCTTACATCTGCTAATGGTCCAATAAAAATTCTACTCATTAGAAGCCTATATGTGGAGTACATTATACAATAATTGAGTATGAAAATAGAAAAGCCAAACTAGCCTATTACCTTGTTCAAATAGTTGATTTAGATGAACCCAATGATCAACGACAAGAATGGTTTTCAGAATAACAAGAATTAATTAGTGATCCTACTTTAACAAGAGCCATTAGTTTTTATAACATTTGTCATCAAATGTCGGCATTCATTGAACAAGGAAGCATACTAATGCATTATGGGAACACTACTTTTCTTTATCATAATGAGTTTAGCAAATATATGAAGGTAGAAGGAGCTACTTTAGAAGATATCTTTTATGTTGGAGCTAGAAAATTCTTATCGAAAAAAGGAAAGAAATAACTTCATGAATTATTTAAAAAAGGGATCCAAAGCATTTTCAACTTAATGAAGATTTGATGATTATTCAAATAATGATGGACTGGAAAATATTATTGGAAATGAAAGCATGCAAAATCTTAATATGGATGACTAGTCTTGTTGATATTAAAAGGCTCTAAAAAGTTGTTGCTTCATTATTATACTATTTTATCAAGTATCAAATCAGTAAAATAATACAGTCTACTATAGCCATGTGAAGATAACTGTAGCCATGTGAAAATATCACTGTGTACTGTAGTCATTAGGGTATCATATGTATTCTATCTCCTCTATAAAAGGAGAGGCTAAGGACTAAGACGGGACATGATTATTTGAGCATACTTGAGCAAAAGAGAAGTTAGGTATATCCATTTCTATATGAGCAAGCATCTTTGATAATCTTAGCTTAAGTCCCTATTCAATCTTTCTATTATAATATTTCCACTTCTAAGTTTCCAATAAAAGAAGTTTCTAGTAGGAAACATCATCCAATCGAACCTTATATCTTAAATATTATAACTTTTTAATTAAAGTCTTACGAAGTTTGAACATATAAAAAACTTAATTAGTGACTACAGTCTGAGGTAGGAAATCAAATGGATTCATGCTGTTCCTAATCTAGGGAAGGTGCGGTTAAGATTAGCAATCTCTATAAACTAGAAGATAGGGGAATGCCAAAATACAATAGCGACCAAGTTCAGGTAATGGTTAAAACTCTATAATTAAACTTTAATTATTTTCCTAAGCATGGTAGTCATTAATCACAGAAAATATAATATTTACAATATTAGAAGTAATTAATCACAGAAAATATAATATTTACAATATTAGTAGTAGATTATGATAATTAGTACCAGTAAAGTTATTATAAAAAGTCCAAACAAAAATATAAGCTTAGCTTTATAAAACAAATCCCAAAAGTTTGAGTATTTTCACTTTGAACCCTATTTGAGCCAAGAATAGAAAGTTCAAATAGTTGAGGGTCAGATTCGAAAAAGAAATCTATTAAAAATAACTGTTTCGTAGAATATTGAACCCTACTAATAGTTTATCTAAAATAGTAGGTACCCGAAAATATATTCTAAAAAGGTTTGTCTCTTAAAATTATTTCCATAAAAGCTAGGGTACCACAGAATCGCAAATTAAGACTATATTATGCCCTAGTGAAAGACTATTCAAGGGATGGTAAGAAGGAAACACATAGCCCATTGGACTCCATTTAGCTTTACATAAAAAGTCAAGATAGTTTCAAACTAGACTAGCAACAGCTGGATTGTAATAACATATGCCAAAGGTCCTAAGAAGCTATAGTTTCTCAACATGCTAGATTTCTGAAGCTTCAATAATGTGCACATATTCAATAGTTGGCATAAAAGGAAGCTCTCAAAAATCTTTGGTTTTATGATCTACCCATCATTTGTAAGTGCGTCTCCTGCATAATATAATGCTAGCACGACAATAATTTGATACACTACTTGAGCAATTATCCTGTCCATATAACTTTTGTGATAGCTATTATATATCTAGGCGCCTCCATGGGTATCATCAAATTTAACACATGGTCAGGTAGCTCCATTAGCAGCATTGGGAAGCTTAGAAAGAAAATTATCATGTTCGCCCAAAATAATTAAAACGTTATCAGGGGGAGTCCCCATAGGCTACTATGAAAAGGAGCATATTAAGAGATTAGCGATGGTTACTGTCAGCTCAAATAGGATGAGCTTTTGAATGTTGAAGTACATATTTCTTCCATTCTAAACTATTATTTATACAAGGGTGCTAGAGCTTATAATTCTATAGGACATAAATCTTGCAACTTTAGCGATCTGCATCTCCTCCCCAATGCTGATCCTGACATCAACTTCAATCGCAGCATGAACATCGCCAATTAGCATACCTCATATAAATGCAACAACCTATTTTTCCTTTAATGTTGTGTATGACCTAGATCTTGTCATCCGAAAGGCAAGTAGCCATCATCTCTATCGAACTGTTTTTCCTCTCAGCATATATGAAATCCCGGAATGTTGCTATTTCAATTACTGTGTCAATCTTTCCGTGACCATATATACCATAACTGTGAGCTATGGATTTTGCTATCAGGAGGTCATCCTCTGCCACCAGCTCCATAACTATACTTGTTGTCCTTAGGGCTGAAATAGTCAATTCAATGCCTTCTTGACAGTGGTACTTGAAGCACATAATCCCTAAAAGGGTCAGTTCACTTTCCAACTTGCTAGGTCTATGACTGCCTATATGCAAATGCAGGTGGCATGAGGCCATTATGTTCTGCCTCCTCAATTCTTTACTCAAAATAACGTCTACTTTTGTCATCCGTTAAATGGTTGTTGCTTGAGCATCCTGGTAGTGCAAGCACATTGAAAGAATCATTGATGGAGCTCCTCTCCAGTGTGAGTGCATCTTTAATTTTCATGGCACCATTATTTTCTTTTATTAAGACCCCTTACATTTCCCAAAGCTGCATTCTAGACTTTTGCTATCTGACAAATTTCTAACTGTGTGATCGCAGTCCCATTCTTTTAACCATGAAAACAGTGACTCTTCTACATAGGTATGAGAAACTTCATGCACCAGAACTGATGCTCCAAATCCTTCTCTTAAAGTCTCATAACTGATAGGAAGAATTCGAGTTTTAAATTTATAACCCAAGTGCAAAGTTTTACCATTGAGTACTCAAGGTATCGTTCCTTATGAGTTGCGTTTCAAGTATCGGGATTAGCTAGAGTGACTCAATCTAGGCCAAGTAGGCAAGAAATGAAAATAAAGCTAAACTAAAACAATAAAAGCAAAAGAGGTGGCTTGGGGCTATGATTCGACCAATCGATAAACTAAGTAGTCAAGATGAGTCCAAACCTACCCGACCTGAACTAAAAATAAGAGATGGTCGATTGTACCTTCAAAGATCACCCAAGCCCTCTCTCAAGGGTCATGAGCTAGTTTAATTAGTCTAACCATCTATTTTCATGCGGTTAGCTCAATTAGACCACAAAATTAACAACCCTCAAACCTAGCTAGGATCGGCACTATTTTCGTGTCTCGAGCTCGGATATCCTATCCCCCACAGTAGCTAATCAACCTCACCTCTCGGTATAAGTCAATTGTCCAGAAATAAAGATGAAAGTTCTCTCAAGTATTTCATCGAACATCTGGCGGGCATGAGAGAAAGCCCTACGTTCTAGGTATAAGTTGAGTGTGGTTAGGCCTAATCCTAGCCTAATTAGCCATCAAGAGTCTAATCACAATTCAAGCCAACCAAAATCACAACTAATTAACCACAAAACATAAAAGCCCCAATTTAAACCTAAGCTAGCAAACAAAGAAACAAGCATAAACTAGGGAAATTAATCTAATCTAACATGGATTAAAACAACTAATGAACACAAAATCACAATAAAAACTAAACATTTAAGCTAAATAAAATCTAAACTAAAAAGATTAAACAAGATGGAACAACAACAAATACGAAATAAGAAGAGAGAGAGAAAGGAGAAAGCTCATGGATTGCTTGGATGAATTTGAATCTACAATGCTTGAATCCTAAAACAACCTAATTAATCCTAATCTACCAACTTTATTTCCTCCTAATGAGGTTTTTGAGGCTAAATCCCTATGCTAAACTACTCTAAAAAATGGCCAAAAGGTACCCCCTCCAAAAATACCAAAGCGAGCCCTTTAAATACTCGAGTCGGGAAAACAAAACAGCATGCAGCAGGGGGAAGGGCAACAGCCATTGCTGGCCATGAAGGGCTAGCCGTCAGCTGGGCAACCACCATCGCTAGTTCCTAGCTGGCTGCTGTGCTGGCAAGGGTAGTCAGCCGGCGGTCATGTAGTCAACCGGCCCCCCGTCGCGCGTTGCTTTGTCTTCTTCTTTTGTTCCTTTTTGTTGCTTTTTGTGGCACTTGCTTGGTTGATCTTATTACCTACAAAAGAAAATAAAACAAGTGACAATCTTAGAGATTATAAATTAGCACCTAATAAATACTTACACACCTATCTTTTGCTTGTCCTCGAGCACAACAAAAGAAAATCTAACCTAGGAACCTAACTCACTATTGTAGGAATTACGGTTATATTTAGCGCATGCAACAAGGCCTTTAAACCCCTTGGCACTTGCTTAGATGAGTATTTTTTGAGTTTTCAAAACAAAGCATATATACAAGGCAAAGGGAAAAACATGTACATGTCTTGATTGATTCTATCACCTTAACAATCTAGCTCCTTAGCTATATACAAGCAAAACATGCATTCAAGACACACATAGGTAATAAATGCACCCCGACTCTCATTTTTCAACGTACGCAGCAAAATGACATGATTTGTACACCTTGGTGCTCCGTGAAAAGTGTATTAATTCCTAATGCTAGGCTAAAATCGGGTAAAGGGTCACCTCCACTTGGCTTATGACTCCCTTTATTTTTACTCTTTGTTTTTTTTTCCCTTTCTTCATTTTTTGTCCGCTTTTCTCCTTATGCTTCTTCACCCAAGTGGGTAGTTCTTGGCTTATCAGGCCTTGAACTCCCAAAGGAACAACTTAGCACATATTTGGGCTTCTTCATTATTTAGGAGTTTTATTTGGATGTGTGAGACACTTATTCAAAGCCCAAATAGAGGTACCGGGGTTAAGGCCATTTTACACTTCTTGTTTTTCTCATTTTTTTTCTTTTTCTCATAGTGAAGCCAAAACTGGAAGTCAATTAACCAAGTAGAATGTCCCTAAACCCAAATTTCAACAAATAACACCAAAAGTTAATGATTAAGTGTACAAGGCAGGCACAAAACTGCACATGTGAAGTGGGGTTATTATGATAGATTGGAGATTACATCATAGACAAGTGTTCTATCGTGCATATTCGACCTATATACAAGCTAACAACTAAGCTATCAAAGATGAAAAACCAATCACAACGGCACAAAAGTCCCCAAACCCAAGAAGAAAAACTATACAAAAATCAAAAATTTGAAAAATTTTCATAAAAATATACACAACAAGGGTATATGACTTCCCACCCCCACACCTAAATCTCATAATGTCCTCATTGGAAGCTGCGGAGTCACTACCACCATAAAAACACACAAAAATAAAGGAAATGAAATCACACAAGAACACTAAACCCACACAGATATACACAAGCTAAACACTCCGCCAAAAATATAATCTCACCAAATCAACAACAAGATTACACATATATGCAAAACTAACACCACCCAAAGCGATTATATACAAATCCAACAATATCACTAATTAAAAAACACAAATATGCACAAAAATAAACAAACGTGATCATGGCCATCAATTAGCTCCACAATATCCCAATTTCACCTCAAAGTTGATCACCAACAAAAACGCAACCTAATATCCATAACTAAACACAGCCTAATATCCGTAACTAAAGAAAAACAAAAGAAATAAAATAAAAAGAAGGAAGAAGAGTGAGAACAATTATACCAAGTTAAGCGCTGATTGTACCCAAACTACACCTCTCTAGGATGGTGCTATGGAGGCCTGAGGAGCATTAACCACTCCTCATCATTACTTAGGACTCGTGGCGTCAACTCGGATGCCGTCAAAGCTCGTAAGAGCTTGTTATATGCCAGTGCATGCATCTCAGAATGGTGTAAGTAAAAGAACACTAGTAAAAATATAGCAAATAAAGTTAATGTCCTCTTAAACTTATCAAATGCCATAGAAAAGTCAAAAGCATAATTAAAGAAAGTAGTCCACATGACTTTCCTAGGTAAGTCCTTTAGGTATGCATGATAAGGATCCAAGGAGGGAACATACCCTCTAATGTCACCTAAGGACTCTCAAAACATATGCAAATGAGAGGGGTGGTGGGAAGAAAGTGGGATGAAATAGGGGTCAAGTCAAGGGAATCAAGGCAAGGGAGGTCCATGTGCTCAAAACTAGGAGCAGCACCAACCCCACACAATCATCACATAACTCCTCAAAAGGAGCCTCCTTGACCTATGGCTCAAGCGAGGCAGGCTTGTTTGACCAAGTAAGCAAATTTTCCTTCAAAACACTAATATCATCCCTAAATGGCTTAACTATCTCTAACCTCGTACACTAAGCTAAAGGGAGGGGAGAAGCAAGTGAGGTCAAAGCACTAACGGTAGTGCTAATGGGTGTGCTACGAGAGGATGGAGCAACAAATGACGAAGAAGCAAGTAAGGTCAAATGCTTCCTCTAGGTTTGTGGAACGTGTATTATGAAAAAAGCTTGACTCTAGGGGAAGGGAAGACTCACAATCATCATAGAGACTAGCCTTAAGTCTAGGGAAAGGTAGACTAGGGTCAGTCCCTTGCAATAGGCCACTCCCTAATCTTACTAACAAAGTGCTTATGTTGGTCATTCATTGCCCCTATCATGGCATCAAGCTTGGCATAATGCTCATCAGAAATATCATAATAGGGACAACAATTCACAGCATGGTCAAGAGATTGGCAATAAGAGCACACATAATGAGGGTAAAAAGAATGGTGATGACTAAGGTCCCTAAATTGATCGATACACGGAGACTGAGCGTGCAAACCACCGGGAGGTGGGGACGAGCACATAGAATGTTCACTAGGTCTCTCACAATGCCATTGATGCCAAGCTAAATGCTCAAACAATTCCCACATTTCATCAACATTTAAAGAGCACATACCACCATAACACATGGACTCAAGTGTAACTTGAGGCTCATGTGTTATCCCCTCAAGTATAACATTGCATATTTCTCATTTTTTATACATGGAATGCACATATTGAGCACAATAGTTATTCAATCTAAACAAATATTGCCAAAAAGGTTCATGCTCAAATTGAGGTAAATGAAAAATAGCCATTTCGATTTTTTTTCTAAGTTTTTTTTAAAATTTTTTTTTTAATTTTTTAAAGGTCTAGCCTCAAATGCTCAAGTAAATCCCAATATTAAAAATGCCAACTCCCCGGTAACAGCACCAAAAAACTTAATAGGAAGAATTTGAGTTTTAAATTTATAACCCCAAGTGTATGGTTGTACCATTGAGTACTCGAGGTGTTGTCCACTGGGTGTTAGATTTCAAGTACCAGGATTAGCTAGAGTGACTCAATCTAGGCTAAGAAGGAAGGAAATGTAAACACAGCTAAACTAGACTAATAAAAGCAAAAGAGATGGCTTACAACTATGATTCGACCAATCGACGAACTAAATAGTCAAGATGAGTCCTAACCTACCCGACCTCAACTAAAAATAAGAGATGGTCAGTTCCACCTTCGAAGACCACCCAAGCCCTCTCTCAAAGGGCATGATTTGGTCTAATTAGTCTAACTACCTATTTTCATGGGTTAGCCCAATTAGACCACAAAATTAGTAACCATCGTAGCTAGCTGGGATTGGGACTATTTTTATGTCTCGAACTCGGTTATTCTCTCCCCCACACCAGCTAATCAACCTCGAATCTTGGCATAAGTCAACTGCCCAAAAATAAAGATGAAAGCTCTCTGAAGCATTTCATCGAACATGTGGCGGGTGTGAGAGAAAACTCTACGTTCTAGATATAAGTTAGGTGTGGTTAGGCCTAATCCTAGCCTAATTAGCCATCAAGAGGCTAATCACTATCCAAGCTAACCAAAATCACAACTAATTAACCACAAAACATAAAAGCCCCAATTTAAACCTAAGCTGGCAAACAAAGGAACAACCATGAACTAGGGAAATTAATCTAATCTAAAATGGGTTGAAAAAACTAATGAACATAAAATCACAATAAAAACTAAACATTTAAGCTAAATAAAATCTAAACTAACAAGATTAAACAAGGCGGAACAAGGACGAATGCTTGGATGAATTTAAATCTACAATGCTTGAATCCCAAAACAACCTAATTAATCCTAATCCATAATGAGGTTTTTAAGGCTAAACCCTAAGCTAAACTACTCTAAAAAATCACCAAAAAGAAGCCCCCGAAAATACCAAAGCAAGCCCCTTAAATACTCTAGCCGGGAAAACAAAACAGCACGCAGCAGGGGGAGGGGCGATGGCCGTCGCCTAGCGGATGGATGGCTATCGACTCGGCGACCACCATTGCCAGTTGCTAGCTGGCAGCTATGCTTGTTGGGGCGCACGACGGTGGTCGTGCAGTCGACCAGCCCCTATCGTGCGTTGCTTTGTTTTCTTCTTTTGTTCCTTTTTGCTCCTTTTGGCAGCACGACGGTGGTCGTGCAGTCGACCAGCCCCTATCGTATCTTATTACCTACTAAAGTAAACAAAACGAGCAAAAATCCTAGACATTATATTATTGTAAGAGCTAAAATTAGGTGAAAGAGGCATGTAAAATATGACAAATTAGCGCCTAACAAAAACCTATTTTGGAAGCCATACTTAACTTCATCATCTTTGAGTTCTTTGTCATCAAAGTAGATTTTGTCAACTTTAATTTGCTTGCAGGTCAAACAAGGGGACCCATCAACTATTATTACTACAGCAAAGCCCATCATCCCACAGGCTGATAAAATCTGAACGAATGACCCTTTGAGAGACAACTTTGGGTCCCCCAATGGATAGAATATAACCACAGGGCATACCATGTTGAATGCTTATCACCATTACAACCATTGAGGATGCAAGGAAGTTGATTCTCCCATGAGGGTAAAAATTTACCTTGAAGATCTTCATTGATGTGGCTAGGGACACTTTTCCATTAAATTTAGGACTTCTTTTCCCTCATCATCTCGTTTGGATACAAAACACACAAACAACACAAATACAATCAATGTAAAGGACAACTTTATCTTCTCCATGTACTCCTTGCGTTCTTGGATGCGGATATGGAGCAAATTATCCTTTGTGAGGTAATTGCTGACGACCCTATCATCATGTTGAGCTTTGTCTCATTTCTTCTCAATATGACAAGCATCTAGCCACTGCCCTAAATGACTTTTAAGGCAAACCCAATAAATGTGTGCAGATTGTTGCCAGTTTCACCATTTGATGTACCATCCAACAGTAGGTTTTCCTGTGGATGTACAACCCATCATCTAGGACTTGATCACCTTGCCTTAATCATATGACATCCCCCTCTCTAATGTCAAAGATTAAGACCTTCCTAATCTCCACACCTCGTAAAACATGGATATCTCCTTTATCCTTCTTCTCTAACAGGTTTGCCTCTGCTCTTTTAGCATGATAAAAATTCAAGATCGAAGAAGCAACCATAAGGAGAAAGGTGTCAATAAGTATGGTAGCTTTTTTATCCCAACCATATTTAGGGCGCTCCTCTATTATCCCAACTCTTGAGAAAAAGAGATAGAACTGCTAGGGCTAATAGGAGGAAAATTGAATAATCACTACAAGCCGTAAAGAAGTATGACCACAAGGCTTTGGCCTTGAAAACGTTATGGGTTTCTTCCAACATGGGTAGGGTGCTAAGACACACTAGTACCATGTCCAAGTTGATATCATAAATGCTAGAGATGCCCTCAACATCTCTAAGTTGTTGTGGTTTTACCAGGTCTTTCTCCCTCAAGACCTCTCATCATGTATGAGATTTCCTCTAACAAGTGGCTTTTTCTCTTATCGTCCTCATCTTGTTCGTTGCTCTCAGGAAGAACTTCGTGGTTGATGTCAATGACATTGAGAAACTTAGATACTTGGGATAGAATTTTCTCATGGTACATCTCGCTCACATCACCATTTTATTAAGTCAGACAATAGGTACATCAACTGTACAAGATGTAGTTGGCCGAAAATAGACTCCTATGTCTAGACAAACTAAGAAAAATATAATCAGAATGATATTACAAGTGATAAAATATATTTTCATAATATCAAATGCCCAATAATCCCCTTCAAGTTGGAGTGCGCGGATGCATAGCACCCAACTTGCAAAGGAGATAACAAAATTGCCGTTGGCCAAGAGCTTTCGTGAAGATATCAGTAAGTTGGTCCATGGTATGAGTATAGCAAGTAACAATAGCACTGAAAACTAGTTTTTCATGAACAAAGCGGCAATCCACCTTAATATGCTTGATACGTTCATGAAGATGGGATTGGCGATGATATGTAAAGCAGTTTGGTTGTCACAGTGTAGCGTAGTAAAAGAAACTAAAAAACCAAGAATTGTCATCAAATTACATAACCAAACAACCTCACTAGTAGCATTAGCCATAGCACGATATTCTACTTTAGCTGACGATCGAGAAACTGTACCCTGCTTCTTGGTTCTCTAGTAAATACGGGATGTTCCAAGTTGAATGAAGTATCCAATGATAGACTGCCATGACATAGGACAACTTCCCCAATCAGAGTCGCAATATACTAGCAGATCAAAAGTAGTGGTAGGACATAACAAGATACCTTGTCCCCAGTTAGATTTCAAATAACGTAGCACACGAACAGTAGCATCCCAATGGTCTTGACATGGATCTTACATGAATTGACTAAGCACATGAACAGAATAAGGAATATCTGGACGAGTAATGGTGAGATAAATAAGATGTTTAATGAGACGCCGATACTGAGATTAATTAGATAAGGGAGCAACAAAGTCAACTGAGAGTTGGAGTTTTTGTTCCATTGGAAACAAAGAGGGCTAATAAACTTGTTTCCGTCAGGATGTCTAGTGCATATTTCCTAGGACACAAGAATAAACCCTTGGGGGACAGAGCAACTTTCATGCCAAGAAAGTACTTGAAAAACCCTAGATGTTTCAACTTGAAGCCATCATTCAAGTAAACTTTGGAGGCTTCACAAAGAGATGAGCGGCTTCCTCTCAACACAAAATCATCCACATAGACAAGAACAGCAAGAAACACTCCGCCTTGATTATAACTAAACAAAGAATGGTTCAAAGGTGATTATTTGAAGCTGTATTCCTGTAAAGCTTTGGCGAGTTTGAAAAACCACTATCGCGGGCCCTACCGAAGCCCATGAAGAGACTTCTTAAGTTTGCATACCAAATGAGGAGATGGTGGAACAAATCTAAGTGGCAGTTCCATATAAATGTCCTCATCTAGATTGTAATAAAAGAAAGCATTATGCACATCCATTTGATACAAACCCCAACCTTTAAAAACTGCTATTATAAGAATGCAACAAACCATAACCATACTCGCCATAGGTGTGAAGATTTCATTATAGTCGATGCCTTCTACCTAATGATTGCTAAAAACTACTAGCCGAGCTTTATACCTTTCCATAGAGCCATCTATATGGTATTTATTCTTATATACCTATTTACACACAAGTGATGTTTTCCTAGGTGGCAAAGTAGCAAACTCCCAAGTCTTATTATCTTCTAATGCCCATATTTGTTTGATCGTTGCATCACACCACTAGGGTTAACTAGCTATTGTCAGAAGCTTTAAGGCTCATCATGTAAAGTGATGCTAATGAACTCCTATTTTACATCATTTTAGCTCCCATTTGATCCATATTTCTCATTGTTTTTATGTTAAACCTAGATGAGAAATGGTCAAATTTACTTTCTTTGATTCAGTTGTGCTTATAAAGTGGTTTGTCTTACTTTCAGGACAAATCTTCAGGTTATGATAGCAAGGATGACTTTGGAAACGAACTATGAGGAAGATTGATGTCTAATGAAGCCCTGAGAGCTAAAGGAAGATGGGTAGAAGAGGGCATGACCGTGCTTTATGAGTGCATAGCCGCGCTGCAGAGGCCAAAGCTACACATTGGCTGGCTACAGGAGGCGCACAGTCGTGCGCCCTGCTAGTGCGTGGCGTACAACGGCCCGTGCATCTAGGCACTGCCATGTGCCACGTCAGGTTTCTCAATTTAAGCTGATTTTCGGCCAGTTTTTGGGGATCTTCTTCCTTCTTTTTTAGAGCACTTCTCCCTTAGCAGTTTTTAGGGTTTAGAGTAGCCACAAAAACCCGATTAGGGTTGAATATTTTAAGGTACATTACTGTATACATTGTGTAAGATTTGGATTTTACAATTGATGGCTAGATTTCTCTTTTCTCTTTCTCTTTAATTTCATGTTTCTTGTTTTGTTTTCCAGTTTGTTAACTCTTACTTTGATTTACTTATAGATGTTTAGTTTCAATTAAGTCTGTGATTTTTGATTGTAATTAGCCTCTTGATGGCTAATTGATTGTTGTTAGGCCTTTATCCCTCTTGTTTATGCCTAGAAATTAGGGTTTTCTCTCACGGCCACCATGTGTTTGATGAAATGCTTGAGAGAGTTTTCATCCGTATTTTGGGGCGATTGACTTATGCTGAAAGTTGAGGTTGATTGTCTATATGGGTAGAGTGAATGGCTGGGATTAGGGCATAAAAATAGTCTCGTCGCTAGTTACGTCAAGGGTTGTCAACCGAGTAGTTTAATCAAACTAATCCCATGAAAATAGATGGTTAGAACAACTAGACTAGGCTATAACCCTTGAGAGAGGGCTTGGGTGGCCTCAATGCTGCAACCGATCAACCTTGACTACTAGCATAACTTGGGAAGGTGAGGGTTTAAGTTGATTAGCTGGTTTATCCTAGGTTTAATCATAATCGAAGTCTTTTGTTTATTTCAGTAGTTTAGTTCTATTTTCTATCCCTTCAGTTTCGCCTAGCTTGAGACACTTTAGTTAATTCTGGTACTTGGAAACCCAACTCTCTACGGATGACACCCTGAGTACTCAACAATGCACATTGTACTTGGTGTTGATAAATATTAAAACCTTTTCCTAATAAGTTTTTGGCACCATTGCCAGGGGAGTTGTTGCTTTTCAATATTAGAGCTTATTTGGGCATTCGAAAATAGGCTTTTCTTTTGAAAAAAAATATTGAAAATTGAAAAAAAATGTCGTTTTTCCACTTTCCTTATTCTTATGAGCATGAATTATTTTGCAGATACTATGATAGATTGCATGCTTTTCTTGCTCATTGCTACTTTTATTTGGAAAAGTGAAAAATTTTGAATACAGTATATAAGGGTGTGAATTATGGGACTCATACTCTTTTAGAGTATTGGGATTTTTGCACAAAAAATGTCGATAAAGCTTGGAATTTTCTTGATTAGTTGGCTCAGGATACTTATGAATATGATATTAGTTGTGCTGATTCATACATCCCACCCCCTTACAACCTGATTATGCTCCTCCTATGTGTGAAATTTGCCATTGTTCTGAACATAACAGTAATTCTTGTCCCTATTATATTTCTGATGAGGGCTTTGCTAGACTTAGTAGTATGATAGAGACAATGAATGAGCAACAAACTAATTTTGCTAATAAAATACGAGAGTATGACCTATCACAGGAGACTGACCTTAGGTTTAGCACTCCTAAACTTGATACCAATCTGTGTGATGATGGTGCATCTTTCCCTCCTCTAGAGTCCGGACTAGGGAAAGTACTCGACCCTTCCTTGACTACTTTACCCATTGTTGCTCCATCCTCACCTAGCACTTTTAGGAATAACACTGCATTCCTCATGACTTTTCTTGATACACCTTCCCCTTTAGCTCAGTCAAAGTAGTTCAAGTTAGGTGGTACCTTTGGTATTAGCGCTAGTGTTGATGAGGATGATACTTGTTCTGAGTTAAGCGATGTTTTTGTTGAGGTGCATGATCTTGATGCGACTCCTCTAGGGAAGTCATGTGTGGATGTTATGGTTGCGAGGCCACCTAGTACTGATCTGGTTGACCATGTATCCTCTGACTCCCTTAGTATGTTCTATGCTTCCCCTTTATGTTTACCACCCTCCCCTTCCCCTGAGTGTTGTGATATGTTGCTTATTAATTCTCATGTGACGCTTAAGGGGATTGAGGTTGACTGTTCAGAGTCCCTAGGTACCTTTGGAGGGTACAACCCCTTGTTTGATCCTTATAATCTATACCTAGAGGACATGCTTGGAAAAATCTTGCTGCTTAGTACATTCAATTTTTCTACTAATTTTTCTAAAGCATTTGATAAATTTAAGAGAGCACTTACTATCATTCCCAGCTTCATGTTTTGGTGCTCTTACTCACATTTATCTGAGCTACATGCTTAGATATATGATAAGCACTTGAGAGCTTTGATGACGTCTAAGTTGAAGACGCGAGCCTTGAGAGACAAGGAGGAGTGATTGACGCTCCTGAGGCCTCTACAGCACCATTTTAGAGAGGTTTAGTTTGGGTACAATCAGTACCTAACCTGATATAATCATTCCAACTATTCTCCGTTGTGTTTATTTTCTTTCTTTTTCTTTTTGTTTAGTTATGGATATTAGGTTGTGTTTAGTTGTGGATATTAGGTTGTATTTTTGTTGGTGATCAACTTTGAGGTGAAATTTGGGATGTTCAGCCAACTGATGGCTATGATTACCTTTTTGCTTTGTTTTCTTTTTGTGCGTTTTGTTTTGTGTGTCTTATGTATATGATTTGTTTCTTTGTTTTTGTGTGTTTTTGTGATGGTAGTGACTTCTTGGCTTCCAATGAGGACATTGTGAGATTTAGGTGTAGGGGTAGGAAAAACCCTTTATGCATATTTTTATGAAAAATTTTCACTTTTGTATAGTTTATCTTTTTGGCTTTGGGGAACCTTCGTGCTACTCTGATCAGCTTGAATCCCTTGTACTTTGACTATTAGCTTGCAAATAAGTGGGATGTGCACAATAGATCTTCGTCCTCAGTGTGTCATTCTAGGCCCTAATTCTAACTCCAATTTTTCATGATCAATTGTAATCAAATCCTTATCTATGCCATCATCATTAGCTTAGGGTCTTAGTCCTCGGTGATTGGCTCTCCCACTTGCCTTATGCATGGTTACTTTGGTGTTTGTTTGCTTTTCAAAAAATGGAAAAAAAAGAAAAAAATAAAGAAAAAGAAAAAAAATAAAAATCTGGAAAGACAAGTATCCCTTTGAGGCATGCGCTACTGGGCGTTACTCTTTGAGGCAATACCGCTATTGGGAGTTACCTTTTGAGGCAAAACTGCTACTGGGAAAGCTTGCTTTCAGTGCTAATAAGTGAATAATTTAGTTTGTGTTAGTCAAGTGGGATTGAATCAATTCTGGTAAGCTTGAGTACTAAGATGATGATACACTTGCACACCAACCACTAGGATGGGCTCAAAGTTTTGATGTACTGAGGGGTGAAAAGTTAGTGCTTTAATGTCATCCATGGGGATAAACAGCCTTGATGCGTACATTCTGTTTATGTGTAGGCCAACACCTTGGTTGCATGGGTGATTTGGTTAGTTAGAATTTGTACAGCTTTCTCCCTTGTACATATTTGCATTTTGTTTGTAAAGGGTTTAGGGTTGAGGGTTGAGGGTTTAGGGTTTAGGGTTTAGGGTTCAGTTGTGCTAAATGTAACTGCGATTTCTATGAAAGTGAGTTAGGTTCTTAGGTTAGAGTTTTTCTTTGTTTTGCTCGAGGATGAGCAAAATGGTAGGTGTGGGGGAGTGATGAAGTCCTATTTTACATCATCTTAGCTCTCATTTATCCATATTTCTCAATGTTTTTATGTTAAATCTAGATGAGAAATGATTAAATTTACTTCCTTTGATTCAGTTGTGCTTATAAAGTGGTTTGTCTTACTTTCAGGACAAATCTTCGGGTTATGATAGAAAGGATGACTTTGGAAACGAATTGTGAGGAAGATTAACGTCTAATGAAGCCCTGAGAGCCAAAGGAAGATGGGTAGAAAAGGGCACGACCGTGCTTCATGAGTGCATAGCCGTGCTGCAGAGGCCGAAGCTGCACATTGGTTGGCTGCAGGAGGCGCATGGCCGTGCGCCCTGCCAGTGCGTGGCACACGGCGGCTCGTGCATCTAGGCACTGCCATAGGCCACGTCAGCTTTCTCAAGTTAAATTGATTTTCGGCCAGTTTTTGGGGATCTTTTCCTTCTTTTTTAGAGCACTTCTCCCTTTGCAATTTTTAGGGTTCAAAGTAGCCATAAAAACCCCATTAGGGTTGAATATTTTAGGGTACATTACTGTATACATTGCACAAGATTTGGATTTTGCAATTGATGGCTAAGTTTCTCTTCTCTCTCTCTTTAATTTCATGTTTCTTATTTTGTTTTCCAGTTTGTTAACTCTTGCTTTGATTTGCTTATAGATGTTTAGTTTCAATTAAGTTTGTGATTTTTGATTGTAATTAGCCTCTTGATGGCTAATTGATTGTTGTTAGGCCATTATCCCTCTTGTTTATGCCTAGAAATTAGGGTTTTCTCTCACGACCACCATGTGTTCGATGAAATGCTTGAGAGAGTTTTCATTCATATTTTAGGGCAATTGACTTATGCTGAAAGGTGATGTTGATTGTCTAGTGTGGGTAGAGTGAATGGCTGGGATTGGGACATGAAAATAGTCTCATCGCTCCCTTGGTCAAGGATTGTCAACCTAGTAGTTTAGTCGAACTAATCCCATAAAAATAGGTGGTTAAAACAACTAGACTAGCCTATGACCCTTGAGAGAGGGCTTAGGTGGCCTCAATGATGCAATTGATCAACCTTGAATATGCGCATAACTTGGGAAGGTGAGGGCTTAACTTGATTAGTTGGTTTATCCCAGGTTTAATCATAATTGAAGCCTTTTGTTTGTTTTAGTAGTTTAGTTCTATTTTCTATCCTTTTAGTTTTTCCTAGCTTGAGACACTTTAGTTAGTTCTGGTATTTGAAAACCCAACTCACTGCGTATGACACCCGAAGTACTCAATGATACACCTTGCACTTGGGGTTTGTAAATATTAAAACTTTTCCCTAACAATGGCCACTGAGAGAGCTTGATGAGAAGAAGAGAAGTTATTATGAGAGATAAAGTTTGAAATGGGATAAGGCATACCTGAAGAGGCGTCTTGGAGAGGTGACCTAGTGGGGTCTTAAGAGGTAATAGCATGACAAACAAAATCCCTAAGATGTGATGGCGAATGCCTACTACACTGAGGACGAGACATAGATTGATTAGAAGGGACCTCCCTGTAATAGCCGAGGATTTTTAATGTCGGGCTAATTGTTTGGATTAAGAATTTTATTAGCTATGTTTATTAGTTACATGAGGTTAATACTTGTGTGTTTATTAAAGTGAGTAATTTTATTAAATCTGGTTTGGAAATATCATAACTTATTATGTGAACATAAAAAATTAGTAAACAGTTGAGAATTAAATTGAGCAAGATTAGCTGAATCGATTGATGAACAGATACAAGAAGTTGTGGGTTTAGCTATGGGGGTAAGTATTTCATGCTTTTAGGCTAATGGATGAAAAACAATGAGAAAGGAAAATTAAGTCAATCTGCCAAGCGTCTTTCTCAAGAGAAGGCACGACACAAGGCTCTCCTCCTCTTTAACACCTCAACCCCCCATTTGCCATCTCCATCCCATCTTCCTCGCGGTTGAAATATAGAGAGAGAGAGAGAGAGAGAGAGAGAGAGAGAGAGAGAGAGAGAGCAATGACACTAGTGAAGATGGCACACCTGATAGCCGATGGTGCCAGTCGCACCCTTCTACCTCGTATTCCATTCAGCAACAGCGGCAAAGGAGATGAGAAGAATGGGATATAATGGTGGCAACAATAGAGATGAGACTCATACACCATCCAACCTAACTTCAAAATTAGTCCAATTAGCCCATTATTTGGGTCCTTTACTTGGATTAAGGTCTGTAATCCTTAATCCCTAACTTAGTACTTAAATTTCAAAAGTTCTTGGCCATGTGATTACTAAATGAAATCATAAAATTCTGGGTGGACTGAGAAATTTGAGATTTTAGGGATAATGAAGGATGGGAGGAGTAACTGGAACTTTGGCGTTGTTATCAATGTGAATTTAAGATGTAATTTATGGTAGTGCCTAACAAGGAAGAAAAGCGATTTCAAGTGGGGAGCTATTGATTGTTGCTAATTCTTTCCATATGCTTAGTATGGATATGTATATTTGCTAATTAGTTTGTTAGATTGTGAGCATGGAGTTGGTATGTGCGTTCTTCGTGTGTAATTGTAATAAGATTTTACAAGCCTGAACTAAACCTGAACCAAATTGAAATTAAACCTGAATCGAACTGAAACTAAACCCGAATTGAACTGAAACTGAACCCGACTCGAGCCAAAATTAAATTGAACTTGGATCAAACTAAATCTTAATAGAATTGGATTGATTCTGAACCTTAACCAAACTTGGAGTACAATTGTTGCTGTCTCGTTTCTACTTGAGATAAGTATTTGTCGTAAACCATTGCTGAATTAATCGAAACTGAACTCTGAGCCTGACTGCTACAAAGCTACTAAGTACTTAAATAAACCCCCCTTTTGTTAATGATTTGTGAATCATGAAGTCATTCAAATTAGACTTTTCCTTATTGTACTTTAAAATATACTCAATCACATGTAAATATGTGTTTGACTTGCTGACTACACTGGATTGTTAGATTTCAACTCTCTTGAGTTGCTTTTGGACACGAAGGTTATATATTCTATGAATTGAATCAATTGAAGTGTTAGGGATTGATAACTGGGTTGTGTCCTTTTAAAGTCAACCTAATAAGAAGTGCTTTTTGAGAAACGCTAAGTAATGACAAGGCTGTTTAACAAAACTAAAACTTCTCATGCATATCAAGAGTGAGTTGTAACTAAAGGTTATAAGGTCTTTTATAACTTAATTGCTACCACTATTTCCTATGATCGTGTTTAGAGTCATTCATTATGGCATGGGTTGTTTTACACTTTTGGTAGTAAATTCGCACTTGAAATGTTGAAAACTAAGCTGGTTATTCGTGGTTGCGAACTGGTGGCTTCTGAAATGAGTTTTAAATCACTCTTTTATGTGAAACAGAACATTTACTTAGCAGATAACTTGCTTACAAGTTTTCTTAGTAAAGTGTGGCATTTATTGTGCTTACAGAGGTCAGCATTTGCCATTATGAAAGGCATTTTAGCCTTCTTAAAAATGGAAATGGCACTATTGTGATATAATGAAAAGTTTGATGCTAAAATGTTGCAAGTGAAATGCATCTGAAATGTTTTAGGCTAAGAAGATAGTGCTAGTGAATTCCTTGGCAGCATACTCTGAAGTGAAAACCCTAGAGGACCCTGACAAGGGTAAGACATGAATTTAGAACGCAAACCCGATAAGCGAAAACCCTAATTCCTAGGGAGAAGACCCTGAAGTAGGAAACCTAGAGGACCCTGACGAGGGTATAACACAAGTTTAGGGAGTAGACTCGGTATACAAGAACCCTAATTCCTAGGGAGTAGATCCAGAAGTGGGAACCGTAGAAGATTCTGACAAGGATAAACGCTCATGATTATGAGAGACCCTTGGGATGTCATGAGTTCTAAGTTATAAAACTCGCTTGAAGAGGGTACTAAAATGTGAATCTGATGCCCAGAAAATGATTTCTTACTCATTAAGAATTGATAACTTCTCATTTGAGGATTATGCTAGCATAAATGTTTGGAAATGTGCATGTGTCCTTTATAAATTCTTATATGGAGATTCAAATGACTTCCTTGTGAAGGGATTATTATTTCTATAAATGCTTAATGTGGTTTAAGTGAAGGTCCTTACCTTTCTATGTACTAATTTCATTTTCTTACGAAAAGAACTTTAGCTGATAACTCTAACTGAACTCTTTGATATTAAGTGCTTATGTGTGAACTGAACGGCCTACTGTTCTCAATGCCTGGATTTTAGAATGAGGCAGCTTGCTATTGAGTCTTGTATGCCTATTATGTGATGTTGAGCAAGTGTAACAAGTGGTTGTCACTGCTAAGTTACAAGAGTCATAGATTAGGCAAGTTGAGAGCTCTTGTGCATGGAATAGAAGAAGGCAAGGGATGACATTTGAATTATGAAGGTTATTGAGGTATTGATGAATATAAGAGACCTTATATGTTTATTATGTGATATTAAATATCAATTTGTGCTTTGATGCTACCTAAAATAATTGTGTTTAACTGTTTTGTTTTCTTGGGCATAAGAATCACTCACCGAGCATATAGTAGCTCATCCCTCTCTATTTTCCTTTTTCCCTAAGTTCTTGAAAATGCAGGTAGAAATTGGTTCATGTACGTCGAGTCGGAACCTCCCTTTTGCGTTAGGAAAAGGTGGTGTACGTATATGCAAGTACATTCACAAGTTTAATAATGTAATGTCATGTATTCTTCAATTCTTTAGCATATGTTAGTTAATCGCTATAGTTCATGTCATATATATTAACTAGAAGTAGCTCTGAGGGCCATGTGGGCTAACCATCTAAATAGTTAGTCCTTTAGTTGGTTAAAGTTCAGTTTTGTTTTTGGGATGTAAACCTGAATGCTCTGAATATGTGATCCGCTGTGTTGTATCTTTGTTTCTTTCTTTTACTTAGCTTTATATCTCATGTACTCCAGGCATGTGGCCCGTAGTTGTGGTCTCCTGTGTGTAGCCATTGAGTTTATGAAATATATTCTTTGTGTTTATGGTTACATGTCCCTAGTGTTAGGCTTTAAGCCCGTTTCGCTCCAAGATTTAAGATATCACTAATACTTCTAACCCTAGGGGTCCTATCCAGATGCTATGGGCTGTGGATCACAACCTATGCTTGACATTAGGCCTGTAGATTGGGCTTATGAAATGAGGACAGAAAGCGGCTCCAGGACTTCAGGTGTAGAGCAAGCTGGTGTGGCGCTTGATGGTGGACCATTGAATAAGCTAGCCTCAGATGCTATTGGGCCACTTCAGACAGGCCCGCAAATGTGTAGGACGTCTACCCTGGAATGAAGAGCAAGCAAATCACGTGGTCCGAAGGCGGGCTCTTGTTGAGGGATATTTGGGCCAAATTGCAGACTAATTATTGGGCATATTGGGGTATATTGTCTTCTTAGACCAATAGCTAATTGTAGATATTATTTTTATCAGTTTCAAGCATATAAATATTTCATCCATTGGCCAATGGAAAAATATGTTCATACAACACCACATCCTGAGAGACGTACATTCGATTGGTCTTAAGGTCATAGACTTTTCAGCCCTTTTGACCATGTGGGTACCCTAAGAAAATGCATTTATGGGCCTATTCATCAAAATTATCTCGTTCCCTAGAGTGATTGTGAGTATAACCCAAAGATCCAAACACCTGCAGTTGCTTATAAGTTGGTTTAACACCAAAGAGCATTTCATATGGAGTTTTAGACCCCAAAATCTTTGTACGTGTTCAGTTAATAAGATATGCGGCAGTAAGAGTGCACACAACCCAAAACTTCATGCGAAAGGCGACTTGAAATTTTAATGCTCTCATTGAGTATATGTATATTTTTATACTCAACCCATCCATTTTGTTATAGAGTATCCGCACAAGAACTCTCATGTAGAATTGCCTTTCCATAGAAAAACCCCTTAATGGCCCCTTAGTAAATTTAGCACCATTATCATTTCGTACCCTTTAAATTTAACACCAAATTGAGTGTTTACCATGAACCAAAAATTGAAAAACATTTGTAAGTTTCACCTTTATCTTTCGAAGGAAAACCCACATACCTCTACTATAATCATCTACTATGCACAAAAAAATAATGACACCCACAATATGAGGGGGTATAATAACATCCCCACAAGTTACAATGTATAAGCCCAAAAGGATGAATAACTATAGAATTACTGAGAGGAAAACTGCTTCTAGTTTGTTTAGCTCTATGACATACATCGCAACAATCACAAAGTCCTTCATGTAACTCAAAACCATATAAACTAGATAAAGTAGATAGGCTACTATACAATGGATGCCGAAGCTATTGATGCTAACGAACTGCTTCTTTCTTATGAACTGCCATGAAACTTGTTCTATCCACACCATTTCTCAGACAATAAACCCCATTCCTCAAACAATAAACCCCAATTTCAAAGTCACCCACTCTAATCAGCCTCATCAAGGTGCAGTCCTATATGACACAACAATGTTTACCATAAGTGACATAACATTTAACATCTTCAATCAACTGCTGAATGGGTATACGATTGCAAGAGAATTCAGACGAATACAAAACATTTTTCAAAACAATCTTAGGGGAGGTAATCATTATCTCGACCTTTTCAACCATTACCATCACATCATTAGCAGTAGTAATAGAAATAGGAACGGACAATTTAATGAGATTTTGAATTAAGTGAATATTATTGGTCATGTAGTGGGAGGCCCCACTGTCAAGGACCCACTGTGTTGAAACAACTTAGTAGCTCTTACCGATCATTCTTTCTTGGGTCTCTTTCTCTTTAAAATAAGCACAAAATTCTTCTAATTGGGCTGTGGAAAGCCCACCAAACCTGGCGTGACCTTCTTTTGCATCGCCTTCCTTATGTGGCTTTCCAGTTGCCAAAAATGCTTCAACTAGTCTCTGTTTGCTCATGTCATGGCTCTGTCCTTCATCACGACTTCCATTCTCACCGCTCCAAAGCTTTAAGTTTCCTCTTCCTCTTCTTTGACTTGTCGGAATACCCCTTTGATTTCCTTAGTTTGGTGGATATCCCACCAATTCAAAACACTGCTCTTTCTTATGCCCAAGCTTATGACAATGGCTACACCTTGGGCGACCTGAGTTTCTGGATTAATTATCACTCTAGCCGCTCATATTCACGCTCACTATTGCCTTGAATGCAGCCCCTTCTACTATGTCATGGCTATCCATTCCTTTCGCCATGGCCTATTGTCACTACTCTTCAATGATGAAAGCATAAACCTTATTCAAATTAAGAAGTGGCTTTAAGGAGAGGATGTTGGACCGTACCATGCCATGGACGTCCGAATCGAACCCCATGGGGAATTGATATATATTTTCCTTGTGTGGATGTCTGCTCATATCCTTCCTAGCACTGCAGGTACAGCTTCATCTAACCTGATAATTTTCTAATTCATCCCATAGAATTTTCATATTAGTAAAATACTCAGCCACGCGGTGTTTCCCTTGGGTTGTCAAGGTCAGTTACCCCTTGAGTTGGTGGATTCTGGTCTCATTTCCTTATGAATACTGTTCTTCAAGATCAGTCCAGATTTGTCTAGCGGTCTCAGCATAAGCAAAAGAGCCATGAATATTTTTGTCAATGATGTTATATAGCCAAGCTATGACTATAAAGTTACATTTCTCCCAAGCATGAACTTCTAGCGAGAGATTTTATGGCTTTGATACTCTTCCATCGACAAACCCAAGTTTTTTTTTTGACTTTAAGGAATTAAATGTTCATCGGCTCCAATTTGTACAGTTATTCCCATTGAGACTCATAGGACTTATGATATTGCTCGGGCTATCTGTGCTACACAAGTAGTATGGAGATTGAGGATATGTTGGGTCAAGGTTGATGTTATGTTTCTCATCCATGCTTTCTTTTCCTTGGGCCTGGTTGTTCTTGTCACCCATGATTTGGTTTTAGTTTCACAGAAGTTGTGAAGGAACATTGTTTATCTACCAAGCTCTGATGCCATGAGAAACTTGGAGACTCAGGAGAGAATTTTCTCAGGGTGCTTCTCCCTCACCATCATTCTTTTATCAAGTTAGATAAAAGATAAATCCACCTGTGCAAGATGTAGTTAGCCAAAACGAGACTCTTATGTATAGACAAACTGAGAAAAATAGAATCAGAATGATACTACAAGTGATACACTATATTTTCATAATATTATGTGCCTAGAGGTCATAGCCAGATGGAGAAGACGAGCACTTATATGAGATTAGCATGGCAATTTTACAGATGATCCAAAGTTTTCAAGGTGACCTGTTGCTTGGTGTTGGTGGTAGTGCTGATGGTTTGGTTTCAGCAGTAGCAATGCACTAAGGGAATGACTTCAATGAGGTCTGAATAGAATACTTGTCAACTTTCTCTAGGGAATTTACTGGATTTACTTCTAACAAGTTAAGTGAGCTTATCATTGTAAAGATCCCAGTTTGGATTAACCATGGCCCCATTCCAACCCAATTGGTTAACAAACAAGGAAGTACTAGGAAACTGAATAGGCCGTTAAGTAAAGATTATGTTAAACACATAGTCACTTATCAGTAGGAAAACATCTGACATTCTGTGGGATTAGAAGATTGAACTCAGGTAGTATTCTCTATAAAGTGTTTCAGTTATGAATTTTAAGGATGCTAGTAGATCCTAAACTCAATCCAAGCTCGTTAGACCCAACCCAAACTAAAGGGTTGGGTCTAATAAAATGGGACCCGATGGATTTTAAACGGGTCTAGATCCAAGTGATTTTCGATCAAGTCTGCTTCTGGGTCTGGATCAAAAAATTGAGACCAGACCTAACTTGTGACCCCATTAAGGCCCATTAATATTTGTTAAATTTTTTTAAATGTGAAAATTAACTAAATTGTAAGTGTAAGTGAATAAAATCATTTGAATTTAATTGTCTTGTATTGTGCCACTTCCTCACACTCATGGTCACTGCTCCTCGTCGTAAATCTCTCTTTACTCTTCGCTCGCCTTAGTCTCACCTATCACTCTCTTAGGTCCACTCAACCTAAAGCTCTCGCTTTAAAGGAGCATTATTTTTATATCAAATGTCATATTTCTTAAATCTAATTCGTTGTCATTAGAACGTAGGAATTCAGGTTGGAATGTGGAAAGAAAATTCATTATAAAAATTCTTTAATTTGACAAAAAAGTTGGGACCTATTAAGGACCTATCCCATAGGATCAAGGTCTAAGTTTAGGTCCCATCTTTCTAGAGTCAAAGGGTCTGGAATGGGACTGTTCAAGGTCCAAAAGAATAAATGAGTCTGGTCCAGATCGACCTCACCCAAACACCATATATTGACATCCCTACCTTCTGATGGCCTAGTAGCCGGATATATGGTTTTCACAAAAGATATCAAGGTTCAAGTCTCTCTAAGTTGTGTACATGTGTAATTATATCATCCCCCAAAAACCTAATATCCTTGATTTAAAAATATAAAGTTAGCTAGAAATTCAGGTTGAGAAATCATTTGCCTTTATGATTCCCTTAAACTATAAAGATCAATTTTCAATGTTTATGACTCTCCCAGGCTAGGAACAACAATGCTTTTTTTAATTAAGAATCAATAATATTTGAAAACAAATGACTTTGCCTTAAAATGATTTTATTCATAGATTTTAACAACTCATTTCAAAGTAGACTTGATGAATTTGAGGGTTGATGTAGTCAGGTCATGAGGGTAGGTAAATAAGGTTTTCTTAACCCTAACCCTCCCTGACTCTTATGCGGGTCGACATACTCTTGACCTTGATCCTGTGGGTACCCTTGGGTCATCTAGTCATACTCAATGTTCAAACCTTCCTTATATAGAAAATTGTATTTTTTACTTAATTTCATTTTCATCATAAATTTCAACACTAAGCATCCCATCAAACAAGTGATACAAGAATATTCCAATGAAAAGTATCATAACTACGAACATTCCAATGCGTATAACAATTACTTCACTAAAATAACTACTTCAAATATCTGAAAGTGAGCAGAAGACGGTTAAGACCCAGTGAGATTGGAAGAGGTCGAGTAAAAGGGGGCTAAGAGGAGACGAGAAACATACAAATCCAAAATGCTTTAAACAAATGAAACCCAAAGTGTTTTGTTTTGATTTTAATAATTAATTTTTTTAAAAAGTGAGGGTTAGCGAGTTAGGTTAAAAGGTCAAAACCTCAACCCAAGGCCCACACTCATCATGGTCAGTACCCTTAATTTGAGGGTCAGAGCATGTTGGAGGCCAAAAAAAAGAAAAACCGACTTTATCATTATTTTTTAGGGTCACTTCAGGTTCGGATCGAGTAGGGCTCTAACTCATTGATTAGGTCTAATTCAAATACCAGATGTATGTATATTGGAAATAACATATATGTTCTTATTTGGCCAAGCTTCTGGAATAACCTCTACAATCTAGAAACGGAAGTCGGGCCATACAGTGTGCTTCAAAATCTCTCAAAGCTACTCCATAGAAGTTGTAAACAGCTCCCAATAGCCTAATCCTAATAAGGAGAAGCTACATATCATAGCTTCTACGTTTGACAACTCACATAGCGACCAACTTTGTTAAACAAAATTTGACTCGAGCATTAAAATTCCCTTAGTAATTGGTTTAATACTGCATTGCCACTATATAGGGCCACATTCCTCCTGCTTTCCCTTCCTTTCTAATCTCACAACCACCCTTCTCTCTCTGTCTCTCTCTCTGATCCCAAGTCTTGTGTCCTGAACCCTTTGTAGTGTAATGTTCAAATTTGCTACAAGGATTTTAGTTTCTAGAGACTTCGGCATGCCCAATTCATGAACTCAAACTTCTACTCATTTTTATGAACTTAGGGGTGGAGTGAATCTAAGTGCAATAAAGTGTATATGTTTGAGATTTGGATAGAAGAAAGAAAGGACAGATCTAATTACTTTGCTTCTAAATTGGTCTTAATTTCTACCCAAATTTTTATTTTCATTCATAACCTGTCAACAACTTGAATAATTTCATCTTTAATTAGCTAATCATCACTTGTCCCTTCAAGCATTGAGTTAAATCTCTCTCTCTCTCTCTCTCTCTCTCTCTCTCTCTCTCTCTCTCTATTCTCTTGAGATTTTAGTTCTCTCATTAATCATCATTAATTAAATCAAAGCTGATTAAGGGAAAGCTAGCAACAACAATGGCACTTCTATAAACGAGAAGAAGATTTTCCCCCCTGCAGTTGCTTGAAGGCAGAGCACAATTGGATGTAGAAGTGAAAAGACAAATAAATAAATAAAAATGGATTATTCATGATTAGGAAAATGCATAGAAAGTATTTGGCCAATTTACAACCTAGAGGTTTTTTTGGGGACACTTTAGTGTTAATTTGAGTGATGCTGCAAGTCCTTTTTTTTAACGTTGTATTGCAGGTGGCAAAAGATGGGGATGAATTATAGAAAATACCCCTCTTTTAACTTCTATTTCGAATGTCATTTTGCTAGCCATACTTAACAATTATTGTGGAGAAAGAGAATAACTTAGGGTAGAAGAAGGGGAAGAGGTACTATTAAGGGTGAGTTCGAAAGTGAGGAAGGAGGTCACGGTTGAGGGAAAGGCATCTTGATTGAGGGAGGCGACAGTGGCGATGGTGGTGATTAACATTTTGTGGTGTGAAGTTTGTTTGCCTTGGTGATGGTAGTTGACAGTAGAGGGAGGTAGTGGTTCAGATATTATAGCCTTTTTGTGACTGGAGTACAACAGTGGCCTTGGTAGGTAGTGAAGTGAGGCACATCTGTTTGCCTTGTTGATGGTAGGTGGTTCAGATATTGAATTTGTGATTTTTTGGTTTTTTTTATGCTAAATGTAGGATGTTAATGCATATGGATTTTGTGGAGGATAAATTGAGTGTTTGAAGTGTTTTTGTTGAAATTGGATGGGGGTGGTAGGTGATGACATTGAAAATGGTAGTTGCATGTTTGGTGTGTTGGGCAAAGGTTGAGTAGTGATCAGGGGTGGGGGTAATTAACTATGGAAATTGAGGTGGTTTGTGGTTAAATTTTTGGCACTTGAATGGCTTATTTCATGTTAGCTATAATTAAATAACCCAGGATAGTTCTATGTCATTCAGTGGATACATTGTAATAATTGTAGGCAAATCCCAGGATATTTGTATGTATTTTAGTGTATTGTATCCTTTGAATTACGGTTGACTAACCTGGATAATTATTTATAGTGTAGTAGATACAATCCACTGAACTGTAGGTATACAATGTGTGATAGTTATATGTAGTTGAGTGGACTATATTCTTTGAACCACAAGTACGTAATCCTGGATAGTTATCTACAGTTGATTGGATACAATCTATTTAACAGCAGGTGTACAACCTGGGATGCTTATCTGCAGTTGAGTGGACTGTATCCTTTGAACTGCAGGTAGGTAATCCTAGATAGTTGTCTATAGTTGAGTGGATTATGCTCTTTAAACTAAAGGTGTACAGCCTAGGATACTTACCTGTAGTTGAGTGGACTGTACATTTTGAACTGCAAGTGAGTAACCCTGGATAGTTATCTACAGTTAAGTGGATACAATCCACTGAACTATAGGTTTACAACCTGGGATACTTAGCAGTTGAGTGGACTATATCCTTTAAACTACAGGTAAGTATCCCTGGATAGTTATCTGCAGTTAAGTGGATCCACCAAACAGTAGGTGTACAACCTGGGATACTTATTTATAATTGACTATGTTGTATCCCGCAAGTAGTAGTTCTCTGGGGTAAGCTGGTTTTATATGTGTATGTGTTATGAACCCAATATTCATATAGTGGGTGATGATCATTAACTTCCTAGGATATGTATTCAGTAGCCGCTCAATGTTTTCAGTATATTCTAGGATCTAGATTAGCTTGTGCAGTTGTTTATTTGGGATATTTGCTTGTTGGTTGTTGGTAAGTGTTTGTTACCAACGTTGTACAAGTGAGCCACTTATGGTTTTGATATTAACATTTTTTGTGTATGTAGTGTGCTAAAGCAGTCATGTATAATGAAGCTTCAGAATACGAGTGCACATCATGGCAAGAAGTGATAAAGTTCGAGGAAGGTGGAGTTGGGAAAGAGAAGATAGTATTGCGAACTCCAGAAGAAGAGGAGAGTTGGGATTCGAGTTCAATAAACGACTACGTGCCTGATAATGTTTTAGGAGACAGTGATGGTAATGTCTCTTTAGCTGAGGAAGGTGATGTTAATTTGCATAGTGGTGAGGAGATGGAGAGTAGTAGGAGATAGCATCAAGAGAGCAATAGGGTATCATTTGAGGAGAAGGGAAGATACAAGAGGTGTGGGGCAGCAGGGGATAGGGTTGTGATTGGGGATAACCTTAGGGGTGGGGGTGCTTGTACGTCATGATCCTTTCTTGTGTAGGAGGGTGACAGTGGATGTAATTGTTAACTTTGAAACTAGGTTGGGACCTGTACATGTGGAAGCTATTAAGGGGATGGTACTAAAGCCTATCCTATAGTATTGCTCGTTTGGCCTCCGAAGAGAGTTGACCCTTGTGTTGTTAAGCGATGGGTTCCACATTGGAGGGCATTTAGGATAGGAGGGAGGCTAGTCCCATTTACTGTGGTTGATGTAGCATTCATGACTAGTCTTCAAATGACGGGGACGAGGGTAGAGTTTGATGGTAAGGTGGTCAGTGGTGATTTTGGGAGGATGGTGAGAGAGCGCATGGCTGAAATAGTAGCAACCAAGAGAGGAAAGTGGAAGTGTCAGAAAGAAGGGAAAAGTATATTGCAAAATTACATTCGTGCAATGTCTGATTTGTGAGAACAGTGAGGAGGATAGCATCGGGGTGTGGATGCAGCTATTTGAATGGATGGTCCTCAGCGGATTATTGTTTCCAGGGACACCGTATGGTGCGGCATGGTGTATAGAGACATATGCTAATAATGTGCAGAATTTAGGGGAGTACGCATGGTCAGAGGCTATTTTAAGTGAAAATGTTGGCCACTATTTTAATGGAAACTGTGTAGTTTATGAGTTATGAAGTTTTATTAAAACTGTATTATTTTAATGCATAATGTTGGCCACTATTTTAACTCATGGGACCTTTGGCTTTCCAAAAAATTTAGCAAATTATACTGTAGATTCTCTATAATATTTTTCAGTTTTATATAAACTTTTGTAAATCTTGGAGTTATATTTTATGAGTGACTGGATTTTTGATTGGAATTATCCTGCTTTAATGCATAATTTTAGCTACTTTTTCAATTTTTGATGAGGATTGGCTTAGCGAAAAATTATAAAAATTCGATGGTATATTATTTGCGATATTGTATTTTTTGCAAAGTTTCGTGAATTTTGGATATGTATTCTTTAAGTTACAAAATTTTAAGTGAAAATGTTTTGTTTGCAGTGATTATGGATTGTTCATATGTATAAACTGTAAATTAATCAAGCAGGTGGTGATTTTCAGCACTAAAAAAAGCAAGGTATTTTTTTATGGTGTATTGAAAAGTTGTGAAAATTATTTTGGATACGATTATGTCTTAATTTGATGAAGTTTTTGCATAAGTTGTTGAGATAATGTTTTAAATTATAAAGTTGTGATTATATGAACTATATGATTTCAATAAGTTATGCCTTTATAGGGAAAGAGGTTTATGTCATGCTTGAGGCTGTTACGTTGCATTCTAGAGCTATGGCCATAGTAATGATGACTGTTGTTATGTTTGGGTCACCTAGTGGGAGAGGTTCTAACCAATCTTATGGGATATGAATGTCGGTCGTATGTGTTTTGGTAGTTATGTGGTTCCCTAGTGAGAAAGGTTTCAATCTAAGCTTACTAAGATGTGAATACGACTATATAGTTCATGTATCATGGGTAATTTGCCTGCTCTAGATCTAGGGTGCCTAGTTGGTACCACATAAATAAGTTACAGCTAGTCCACGAGTGGTTGGTGCTATGTAAATGAGTTATGGGTAGTCCACCAGCATGTGTTTATCATCCTTATGTTGTGGTGGTTCTTTATGTGGGTCATGAGTTGATTTCCTCTAAGCAAAGGACTTTGATTAATCTAAGGATGTATGTTACATTATGAAATTGGATTTTGGTTTGAATTTGAATTTTGGATTTAGAGGATTATTATAGATGTCTATGAGATTAGGATCAGCTTCGCTTCCTCATCTCTATGTAAAATCCTAAGTAAGTTGAACCTACTTCTCTCACCAGTGACATTTCTATCCATATCCCATTATCATTGGTGACTGCGGTAGGAAGTTCCTTATCTTTGCTTATCCAAATTTACAAATTCATATCTCCTCTTGCCGTTGCAACAACCCAGTATCCAGAGGAACCGAGGCCTGGAAATCGCGACTCAGTTGTCACTGAAAACTCATCATACCACTGACACCAGCTCTCCGGTAACTAGGCTAATGCCCGGTTGCCAATGGTAAGGGTAGGCGACTAAATCTCTTGCAGGTGTAGCGGTTAAGGTGGCGACTGCAACTATTGACCTAGAGCCCATTTGAACCGTTGGGTTTGCGCCCCGTGCACCTACCTTACATAAGTGTGACTAAGTAAGTTGCCATGTGCTAGTCATTTCCTAATGTGTAATATCAGTTCTGGGTGCCTTTTATAGTTGCTTTATTTGGGCTGCTTTAGCCATTTATATATTTTGGTTCACTTGAGTAAGTTGGCCTGTGCTAGTTATTGTTGGTTTTTTTTATTTTTTTGCTGTTGGGTTGGTATTATTATTATTGTTGTTATTGTTGTTGTTGTTGTTGTTGTTGTTGTTGCTGCTGTTGTTATTGTTGTTGTTGTTGTTATTAGGGAAATTGGATAATAATAATAAACCATATTTTGGGGGATGGGACAATAATAAATCGTATTAAATCGTATTATAAATTAGACAATAGTAGTTTGTACTGTTGACATATTTAACGTTTTCATCCATAGTGGTGGCAAAGACCATTAAAATATGACATGACAGTCAGGGTAATAAATTGTTAACTATAATACCCTTGGAAAAGAGTTGACCTATAAAATTGGTTTTGTTTTCGTTCAAAAAAAAAAACAAAGCCAAGCTTTGACCCCCCTCCACTTTCTCTTGTCTTCCTCATGTCATTCCCCCCTTTCATTCTCTTGCTCACCTCATCCCCCCCTCTCTCTCTTTCTGTTTGAATTCTGGCCTAATAAAGGTTTCTCTCTCAATTGAGACCAAGTCAAAGTAAATCTACAGAGAAGAGGCACAAATGGCGAGTTTATCTAACTCCGGCAAAAGGGTGAATGCAATAAAGCAAAGTGAACAGAAGGCAACCTTGACTTGCTACCGTGACATACCTGCAACCCATTAGAGGAATAAGAGACCCCCAAATAAGGGGAGGAAGTTCTATGGATGCCCTTTGTGGAAGATAAGGTGAAATTGAAAGTGGGGTTAGGAGTGTATTTTTGCTTTGAATTAGGGTAATTAGGCATCTAATTTATGCTGATAGGTTATGTTTGATTTTTGTGTTAAGGTAAATCAAGATTGTGGGTATTTCAAGTGGGATAAGGAAGAAGATATAGCATCAGTGAGACAAACATTTGCTTGAGCAGAGAGTTGAGGACTTAGCTGCTGAAGTGGAGAAATGGCATATTTCTATGAACAATTGAATGGACTGAAAGCAGGAAGCAATATGGGAGGCAATGTAGAGTTCTTGCTGAATGAATTAAAAATGTTGAAGGAGGATAACACAACTTGAGGAATAAGATATCTAAAGAGAAGACGAAGAGGACCAAAGTAAATGAAGAGCTAAAACAATTAAAGGAGGAAATGATTGCAATAAAAATGAAAGGTTCTGAGAACAATGTAATTGAGAGATTATGCATGTGTTTGGCATTTGTTATGGTTCTTATTGTGGTGGTGAGGTTAATTTAGTAAGGTCAAGTTAGTTGTTGTTATGGTTGGAGAATGAAATGTGGTAGGTATGTACTTAGTAATCTGGGAATGAATGTTTGAATGCAATTTGAAATGAAAAAGGACAACAGTTGTGCATTGAGTTATAGCATGAAAAATGAGCTATAGATTAGATGCCATTGACAAGAACAAGCTATTTTGGTAGTACAAAACTAAGGCTGGAAAGCTTGATATGAATATCAAGACACTTATATCAATTTGGTTTGTTCACAAAGAGTATAAAAGTAATTATAAGATCATCACATGAGTTCATTTGGTTTGTTCACAAAGAGTATAAAAGTAATTATAAGATCATCACATAAGTTCCTCATTATCATATATTAATAAATTCCCCAAAATAAGCCTAATATATTGACAGAAGTTCCCTATCATCACAAATGACACCAAAAAAACCTGCTCAAGTTTTGAAAGGAATCTTTAGGCTTCAAAAGGCTGCACCAAAGCTTGTGGTTGGGAATCTGACAGCAGCAAAGCCTGCATTTCTTCAAGCATTACCAGGTGCACTTGAGACATTGCTGAGTGGGACCTAGGAGTTGTTAGCAACTAACACTTAACTGGACATTATAACCTGCCCTTCATATATCCTGTTGGGGCCAGTAGTGTCCTGAAAGTTGACATTCAATTTTATTAAAATATGAATGCAAATTTTGACAAAGGACGACCAAACTTATTAAAAGGGGAATAAAAATATACCCTTCCATGTCCACTGTCTAGGGTTGCTCCTCTGCCTCCTCTCTCTCTCCCTCTCCCTCTCTCTCTCCCTTTTTCCCTAGGTCTTCCCACTGTGGCTCTTGTTATCTGTGGTGCAACAGTTGACTCAAATTCATGCAATGCGTCTACCATCTCCTTTCTACGTCTCTTTCTTCTTCTCTTTGTTGGTGGAGCTGAACTGCTGGGATTGTCCTTATCCGGACGTGTCCCTTCGTTGTGACCAAGTTGCTGCCAAGTTTCGCATGTCATTTCTCTTCTATGCCTGGTTAATTTTCCAGGCTACTTTGGATCTTTGTGTGGATCCCTTCTTCTATTCCTCCTTGGTCTACCAAGCCCCACTTTTATCTTAGGAGGGTTTGACTGAATTTCCTTGGGGGTCAATGCTTTTCCTTATTATATGACAAAATTAAACCCCCGTACAATTTCAAATACATCACCCTCTTGAAGTAAGGATGCAGGAGACCCTCTACATCATCCTTTAACCATGCGGAGCCAGCTATTGCATGGCAGCAAGGAACACCTGTGAGATCCCACCTTCTACAAGTGCAACAACCAAGGTTCATATCCACATGCACAGTATCCAACTTATGAGTGACTTTAAATATTCTCTTTCCTAAGGGCAGTGGTGGCAATTCCTTGATTCCTCTCTCTCTTTTTCCAGCTTAACTCTTACTCTTCGATATATATCATCAGCGGCCTTCTCCATGGTTGTTCTCTTCAGTACTATCCTCTCTATTAATGCAAGTATTATATTTTTGAGCATATAAATAAGATGCTTGACCCTTGCTTATACTATGTACGCATTAAAAGTTTCTGTCATATTGTTGACTATGACATCACACTTACTCTCTGTGTTCATAGAGGCCCTACGGAACACTTTAGGATTTCGGACAGTGAAGTCATCAATAGTTTTTAAGGATGTTTTCTTCAACTCATCTAAGGCAATTCTGAAAAAATTGTCATTGTATGCCTTAGCTACATTCTAAAATAATATCTTCAACTTATCCCCTTTATGTGTCTTACGCCAGTTGGCATATATATGTCTAGCATAACCCCTATGTTCATTGTTAGGTAAGACATTTGACATTGCATGTGAGATTGCCTAAAACAAGTAACACATAGAAAAATCCAACTATTTAGTCATTGTTTGAAAGCCAGGAAAGGGGAAATATATTTTTAAAGGCATGATTACCTTATGCTGATCAGATTTGAATGTCTAGCCTTGGCCATCACTACTACCTATATAGTTTTTCACATTTGTTAGGAACCAACTCCAGCTCTCATTATTTTCACCTTTTGTAACTGCCCAAGCTAAAGGAAACATCTGGTTGTTTCCATCAATGCCTATTGTAGATAAGAGTGTCCCCCCAAGAATGTCTTCAAGAATGCAGCATCAATACAGAGCACATGCCTACACCCACTAACATTCCCACTCCTTAGCCCATCAAAGCAAACAAAAAATCTCTTGGATACAGGAATCTCTTGAGTGATTGGTGGATCAGTCTCAAGAAGGATTGTGCTAGCACTATTGCTCCTTTCCAGCTCCTCTATATAGCTTCCAAGCTTGTAATAATGCTCCTTTATTTAACCATGCAATAGCTTTGCAGCCACTTTTCTGATTTTGTATGCTACCTAATTAGTTATGCAAACTCCAAAGTCTTTCTTCACTAATGAAGTTTGTCTTTCAATTTCAGAATGTAGTGCCTTGCCACCGAGGTTGGTTTAAGCTATCTGTTCATAAGCATATTCCTATTGCATCTGTGGTGGTTGCTCACTGATTTCATAATGTATGTAGCTTTCCTCTTGTCCATGACGCATACACTTTGAAATTGCAAGTACCTTTGCACACTACTTGAAACCTTTTTCTTCCTGCATCTGATATGTTGAACTTCAAGTCAAAGCCTTGTGCTAATGCAAACCTCACAATAGCATCTTTGAATTTTTAGGCAGTTGCAAAACACATGCCTATTTATCACTTTAGTTTTTTAAAATTAGTATTCTCATCTACTCTGAGTGCTCTCTTTTCCCTCCTTAATAACATGTTATCCTCCTCATCACTTTCACTAGGAGTTTCCATTTCAACTTCACTATCCTCATACTCACTTGGGAGCTCAGTTCCTCCACCAAGTGCCTCATCAATTATAGTCTCATTCTCAACTGCTGTTGATTTAGTTTCTGAAATGTTAATGTTCTGTTTTCTAAATTCTCCCACTTGTTGCTTTGCCATCTGTTGCTCATCATTACTTATTTCCACATTTCAATTTCTGTGCCATCAGTATCATATGTGGCAACTTCTTCACCAACCCCATTATCATCAATATCATCAGTTACAACTTCTTCACTAACACAATTACTATCACTGTCATCATCATCCTCACCATCAGGATGGTAATCACTAGCATCATCTGAACTGCCTACTTCTCCACCCACAAGATCATTCCAAGTTAAAGGTGACTCTGGCCTTGGATCTTCCCAATCATAGTCAACGTATTGTGCAGTCTCTTTGGCTATTTGAGATCTAGTTATTGGGCTTCCTAACTGGGTAATAGTAGTTAGCCTTTTGATTGTGAGGCTCTAGGTGTTGGAATTATTGGTTAGTGGGGTTTTGGTCTCAGGATTTTGTGAATTAGATTTACAGGTTGGTGGAGTTTTGGTCTCAGGATTTTGTGAATTAGATTTCCAGGTTGGTGGGGTTTTGATCTCAGGCTTGTCTAAATTGGATTTCTGGGTTGGTGGGGTTCTAGGTTTTAGGCTTTCGGAACTGGATTGTTGGGTTGGTGGGGTTTTTGTTTTTGGGTCTTGGGTTTTGGGGTCCTAGGTTAGGGGGCTTTTGGGTACTAGATTTCTAGTGGTAGGGCTTTTGGGTACTGAATTTCTGGTTGTGGGGCTTCAATTTTTGGGGTGATTGGGAGGTAGTTCTTCGAACTGATGCTTTTGGGCTGTTGCTTTTTGGGCTTTGGTTTCTTGGATGTTGTTATTTGGGGTATGTGTTTAGGCTGATTGCTTTCTTTTCCCTCTTCATGAGGGTTGGTTTAGTCCCCATGAGACTGATCTCCTGGAGGAGGCAATGCATCAAGTAGAAGTTCTAGTTCACCTACCCTATGAACAGTATATACATGAATTTCCTTTTTACCTATACAGTGCTTCAGCATTTCAACTGACTCCTCATCATGAATAATCTCCTCAAACCACTTTCCATGGAGCAACCAAGTATCACATAAAAGAACTCCAACAAACCATCATACCCCAATTTCCTAATAGGCAATTCCTTTCAACTCAAAATAGGACAACCTATCTACATCAACAGGTTCAATGATCGTACAGCGACCTTCTTCATATTTCAGCTTCCTTTCTTTCACAAATTTTTCCCCATGATGAAGATGTAGGATCATGCTACCATCTCCCATATTGAACACTTCACAACAATAACTACATATGAAAACAACACACAAGATCAATACCTATCATAGCATGCAATTTTACACCCAATTAAACCCTAACCTGTGCCAAACTCGCCCCCCAATTTTCACATATTGAGGGCCAAAATTCACTCTTACTATCAAATTATGTTTACATTACTTAATATAAATGTAAATTGAAGACACTAACCTTGCGTTGCAGTCAATTTGCAACACAGTTACTCCACTATTTCGATCCTTCACAGTATGCTTCGATTCTCTTTCAACTCCACTTAGTTGAGATGCTTCTATTCTCTTTCAAATCCACTTGCATAAGCAGCATCAAATTATGGTTCAATTCTTGGCCCACAAATTGGTGATTTGAGTTTCAGTCAAGAGGAATTTCAAGGGCGGGGACTTAACAGAGGAAGAATAAGGTGAGGAAGATGGGAAAAAATAGAAGGGGGTTCAAAGCCTGGCTTTTTATTTTGAACGAAAACAAAACCAATTTCACAGGTCAGCTCTTTTCTAAGGGTATTATAGTCAACAATTTATACTCCGATTGCCATGTCATATTTCAGCCGTCTTCGACACCACTATGGATGAAAACATTAAATATGTCAATATTATATACTAATATTGTCCAACTTTATAGTACAGTTTATTATTGTCTAAACCCCCCAAAGTATGGTTTATTATCATCCAATTTCCTTTATTATTATCATCAACATCATCACTTAATACTTTTTAGCACATGTCCTCCTACACATTTAACCAGATTTCGTAGTGTTGTTCAGTGTTTGTCCGCTATTTTTATTCTCTAATGCTTATCTTATTTATTATTATAGAGGTCTTTATTATTATTGTATTATTTGTATTATTTATTAGTATTAACCCTATTTTTATTTATTATTAGTTTTATAATTTTTTTCATTTTATTGTTGCTGTTGTATTGTTACTATTACTAATACTACTACTGCTACTGCTACTACTATTGCTGCTGCTACTACTACTGCAACTACTGCTACTATATTATTGTTGTTTGCTGCTATTATTATTATCATCATCATCATCATCATCATTAGTATTATTATTATTGTATTGGTATTGTCACTATGTGTTGTTGCTTGGTGGAGTGGCTGCCATTAGAATAAGCTAGTGGAGAGCAATGTATTAGCTAAAGCCAGCCTTCCTGTGGGAAATGGGGTTGGGAGATTTGAGCATATTATTAAACAATAAGAGCAATTATGCAAAGAACTCTACTCTAATAATCCTCTTAAATTTTGGGATAAAGATATGAGATTTGCAAAGATTACTTTGTTAAATACCAATACTATTATTCGAGTTAAACAAATGGTGTACACACCTCATGATATCCAAGAATTTGATAAGCAAATCAAAGAACTTTTGGATATAGGATTAATCAAAAATAACAAAAGTCCCTACACCAGTCATGCTTTCATGGTAAGAAATCATGCTAAAAAAAAAAAAGAGGAAAAGCTAGAATGATAATCAATTACAAAAAGCTTAATGATAATACTATATTTGATAGTTATTATAGTTCTAACAAAACAAGTATTTTCAACAAGATTCAATGAGACTCTTGATTCTCGAAAATGGATTGTAAAAGCATATATTGGTAGTACAAAGAAAGCATTCCTTTAGTTGCTTTTGCTTCCCCTTAAGGACATTATAAGTAGATAATAATGACATTTAGTCTTAAAAATGCAATTCAAATATTCCGAAGAAGAATGGATAATATCTTTAAAGATCTTAATGATTGTTGTCTAGTTTACAGAAATGACATTCTTGTCTTTTCCAAGAATATAGGATAGCACAAAGATGACGCTCAGGTTGTCACCCAAAGATGCATGGATCATGGTATTATTCTTGTTAAGAACAAGTGCATTTATGCCGGACAAGAAATCAAGTTTTTAGACTTAGAAATAAGGACTGGACAAATCATTCTATAAAAGCATATTCTAGAAAAAAATTTCCCTGAAAAGATTGCAGATATGTAGCAATTAGAAAGGTGTCTTGGATATCTTACGTATGCTTTAGATTTTGTTAAAGATTTAACTAGACTGAGAAGACTATTGTAGCAGAAACTCAAAAAAAAAAGTAAGTTGGACACATACCCTGAGTGATTCAAAGATTGTTCGAAATTTAAAAGGATGTGCAAAAATCTTCCTATTCTTAATTTACGTAATGAACGAGATGATTTGATCCTTGAGACAGGTGCCAGCAATAAGCACTAGAGTGTAGTACTCAAAATTAAAATAAGAGAAAAACTCTGCAAATACTACAATGGAATTTTTAATAAAGCAAAATGCAACTATCCTACGATCAAAAAGAAATTCTTGTTCCCTAGCTGCGTACTCCATGACGCTCCTTTTGTCCTGTTTAAGGTGAAGGAATTCTTTTTCCTTAGCTCTCTTCACGTCCCGAGGGTAGTATTAGGTGTCCATTAAAGCCTTCAACTGATCCCAGGTTAACGGTGGTTCACCCGCTCGGGGCTTCATCGTTCGCAAACCAGACTTCAGCCTCCTGTTTGAGTTGGTACGTGGACAAATGCACCTTCAATCTCTCGAAGCATTCTATAATTTCAAATAAGTTTTCCATTTTCCTAAGTCAGTCTTCATACACCAAAGGATCTGACCCACCTCCAAATTTAGGTAGCTTCAGCTTGTTAAATTGGCATACCATATCCATGGTCGTAGGTTCAGGCGGTTGATCGCGTCATCGAGGCATATATATCGGGTCACTTAATTATAATTCACGTTAAATGTTATTATCACAAACTTTACCATCATTCGTACCAAGAAAGCAGTGGCTTCTAAGTAACGAAAGTATTCACAGCTAAGGCATAATAACTCTTTTCCACCATTCGTATCACAACAAAATTAAGTTATAGCATACTTATTGGAGTAGCCATATGTAGTTTCACAAACACAACACACTAATGAGCAGCTTATATACCTCTAAATCATTTAAATACAAGCTTTGTGACTTAATAGCCACTAGAAAAGCCACCTATTATTCTAGTTCTTTTATAAAGATAAAGTAGATACAACAAATTTATTCATGTACATCACGACACTTGTGAGCCATAGTTCACTTCGTCCTCCTCTACTCCTCATCTAAAGAGCTGTCTTCGGGAGGGTTCTCATCCCCATAGTCACATAATGCTATCACATGCTTCTGGGATAGGGGCTTACAAGTCTTCTAATCTGACAATAGCAGAGTATTCAATGTTATACTCATTGTCCACTAGTTCCCTCATTCTAAGCATCGTTGCTTGCCAACCTCGGGAGTAGATCGCCCCATAT